>JANJYQ010303995.1:10057-25644 GCA_024605255.1 Rastrelliger kanagurta | reverse complement strand
ACACACACACACACACACACAAGAACAAAAAGGTAAACAAACTTCTATATTTAAGGCATTTACTTTTCAAAACTACCAAACCAAAAACAAAAATCACAGTGTTAGTGTTACAAGCTGCAAGTGTATATCACCTACCACAAAGTTGACCTTGATGTCATATGTAATATTTTCAAGGCCTTTGAAGCTGACCACAGCCTGGTACTGGGTGTAGTTCAGGTATCCCAGATGCAGCACGATGATCTCGTCACATTTCTATACAGAGAGACAAAAAAAAAAGCTGAATTGCTGTTGGTTCCATCAACAGTTGTGATAGCATGATGCTCACTTTCAAATCTACAACCTTTATTACACCGCAGTGTCGTTTTTTTTGAATGGCAAGTGACATTTCCTAAACTCAAACTGCTGCCCTGGTTGCTGCAGCCTGACCGAATGATTTATGACAATCCATCATACGACTAAGAAAGACTCACAGTCCCGCAGTGCAGCATTCGTGGTTTCTGGTGCACGTTGTTCATGTGCAGTATGCTGCCATCCTGTATCCTTCCTTTCAGTGTAACGTTGATTTCGAAAGGCTGCTGGAAGTCACCCACTGAAACAGAGAGCAGTAGAAACATGCCGTTATCAATTAAGTATGTTTACACATTTTAACAAATCAGAAAGCTATTTTATCTGCTGCTCACTCTATATGTAGTCTTACCATTGCTGTGTACAGCTTGCATCACACAGGTGAGCCATAGCTGCTGGTTGTAGGTGGTTAGAGGAGGAGAATGTAGCGTGTAGGGCCCAGTCTGAAAACATACATAGTAATCAATTTGCTGAACATTAGAAAGAAACAGTGAATAGGCATTCAAAGATTTTCTGCACACATGACGATAATGTCATAAAAAGGTGTGAAAGCCTGGTTAACGAATATTGTGATACAAACGACACAATAGCAATGTATTTTACTGCTGTGCTATATTAGGCTGTCAATGTGAATGTGTTGACTGCAAAAGTGGACTAAATGCCTTAATTATGAGCACTGCTGACAGTTCCAGCTAATGTAACCTATGGTATTATAACTTTTCATCTTACTTTAACTGAGAAATTTTTTGCAAAGAACTGGTCCCCATCGTGCTCTTGCTCAGTGATAATCCTAGGACCTAGAAAAATCAAGAAAGAGAATTAATGCATTTTTCAAAGTTGTGCACCACCAATCCAAAATAGAATAAAACACTTTTTCGAGCTCAACATGTTACATACAAAAAATGGACAAGTTATGTTTATATTTAAGCTTTAATGGAAATTTTCACTACATGGAAGATGGAATTAAAATGAATTGATGTGGACAGTGTCTGCACCCAGTTGTTAGGAAAAACAGACATCCTAGTACAACAATAATGGAGATCAACAAATCAGCCAATTAGAAAATGTTCTTCATCTTTTCCTCTTAATTTGAATAAACTTAATGAGATTCAGATTAGCAACAAACAATGTGCAGTACAAAAACAGGTTTTTGTAACTGTTGAAAAGAAAAACTGGTTCTTCTCAAACAAACACAAAAGCTATAGCAGAGGTCAATAAAATGTAGCAAAACTAAATCTTGCTCTCATGTTGTGCCTTTAATAGTGGTGTCTCGAACAAAGATTAACTTGTATTGTTAATGGTCACAATGTAGTATGAAATGTGCTTCCGTTCTTGATAAAAACGTTTTCAGTAAAGTAACATTCAACTTTGCTACAGTACTTAGTAGTAGTAATTACTTCTATGCTGTAATGATCTGTAAGAAAACACAGTACTATGCAAAAGTTTTAGGCACTTTAGATTCTCATCCATAATGCAACACCATCAGAGAGACGTCAGACTGATCCAAATTGTATTCTGCACTATGACCGCAAACATACATCAAGACAAAAAGAACTGTCTTCAGCACCAAGAACAAGGAGTCCTGGTATGAACTTCATAGAGTCTTTATCTCAACATGATCAAGTCAGTTTGGCACATTATGAAGAGACAAAAGCAAGTGAGACGCATCAATCTACAGAAGGACTGGGGCAAGATCTCCAAGATCTGGAATGTACAGAGGAGATGCTAATTTAAAGGTAATGTTTGGTCATTTGATTTAGGCCTCTTATATTTACTGCACTTAACGTGACATTAATGATAGATGAAAATGATGTATGGCATTATTTTGAATTGAAAACGTCACATCACTTTACTTTCAGTGCCTGGAAAAGAGCAGAGTCGTGGCAGAAAAATACTGCACCTATCTCAGTTCCTCTGTTATCAGAGCTTGATAACAGTGCCTAGTCACAAGAGTGACTCACTTTTAAGACAAAAGTTTGTTCGTCTGAAACCCCCCCCCCAAAAAACGTACTGACTGACACCCAGCTTGGGTTACTAGTACTGTTGTCACTTTAAGTTTATGTTAAATAGCCATACCTGCAATCCCAATGAAGACTGTGATGCCGAAACAGATCAAGAACACCACGAAGACCAAGACAAAATGTCTTTTGGACAGGGTGTAGAGCCGCATGGGAGCCAATCTGCATCCGGTAGACATTTATTAGGGTTAACACATACCAGCTAATTACTAGACCTAGGTAGGTAATGTTTGACTTGTGCTTAAAGTGTTGTGCATCAGCCTGTGGCTAAGGTGCGGATATGTCAACACTGCTAGCTCCTGTGCTACTTAACGCTAACAGTAACAGATGCCAAAAAAGAGAAATAGAGTGGTTTTTAGAGACTTTAAAAAACAGTCACATATATTGGGTATGTCTGTTGTACATAAATAAAACTTACAGCTCCATTTCTTTCGGTTCGCAGCCTCAGGGAGCGAGAAAAAAATCCTTAAAAATCTCTGCTGAGGGTCTACATCCGTGATACCACGTCAGTCTGCGACAACCGGGGTGCTACGTCATCATAGACCACGTGATAACCTGACGCTAGCGAGTAGGAAGAGGAATGTGGAAGTGAACAAGGGTGCAGTTTAAGGGAGTAGGGAACACGGTAGGAGGAAATGTCTCCGTCCTACCTTCTCCTGCTACTTCTTTAGACATACGTGCGTACATTATGTGCGTTTATGTGAGTATATAAAGATGTTATACACGCCCCAAGGTGGTTCACTAATTATATATATTTTATTTGCGGTTCATGTTTATTTGATTTGGCCAAAAAGGGGACAGATCCTGATGGCGCATGCGTAGCAGTACGACATCCAACGTCAACAGTTCCTTTAATTTCTAAGGAGCTATTCAAGCGGCATGATTATTTCTTATTGTTGGAAAAAAAAATTAAGGTTTTAAAGTAGACATATGATTATTTCCAACAATCAAGTGTGCATTTTGAGATTTAGTTCCTTTCAAAGGACGACACTTGTTGCCTCTAATAGACATGTAGGCCTCTCGTTTTAAATTGTAGGAAGTCTTAACGGCTGTTTAGCTTAAGTTTAATATATTGACCGCTGGGAAAATCATTGGTGTTTGTTTTTTCACGGAATATTATCGTGCACTATTCTATTTGTTGGGGACCACACTTTCCATTTAGTTTGGCATAATCTAAGATATACTGCAATATCCAAATACAATAGGCTACAGCAGATTCAATTAATTATTTCAAATAACCCAGCATCATAACTGTTACACACAGAGAGAAACATAGCTTGAATATGTAACAGGGCAGAATATCATTAGGAGGGCTATTGATGGGAAAAACCAGTGGACGTACCTGTAAAAACGGTCATCTCGGTAAGGTGTCAGATCTTCCTTCAACTCGTTATAGGCCTCCTGTATCTTCCTACAGAAGTATTTCAGCTCGCTGTACAGCGGGTTTTCCAAACCGGACGAGTAGTCGGTGTCCATTATTCCACCAAGCCGTCTGACGGCTGAAAATGGCGATGAGAAGGACAATCGGCGCCCTGTAGAGGACGGCACAATGTGGGCTGCCTCTATTGTACCGTCGTTTAATCGAAAGTGCAGCCGAAGCTGTTTTGTTTGTGTCGATTCAAAGAAAGAAAAACGAAGAGGGGACGAGAGCACATCACCGACACACGGGAGGAGGGTCACGTGATCTCAGTTCAGTACCACGGACAGAGACACAGCTGCCGATAAATCTTATCTATCCATCTATCTATCAATCATCTATCTATCTATCTATCTATCTGCTGTGGGTTTAAAAGTGGGGTCTATATAATTCCCTATAAACTGACTGTTTTGTTCCAGGGTTTCAGGAGACAGTGACAGCATAATTAGAAGGGAGGTGGTTTCTATTCCCTCAAAGGTGGCCATGAATATCACCATCATGTCATGGGGCATAATTGGCAGACAGGCAGATGTGATTTGTTCATCATATGCAAGGCAGATTTCCATCTGGAGCACTTTAATGTAACAGTCACTGAATATACTGAGGCAACAAGACAGTATTTTTTCTTAAAACAATGACATTTTATTCAAAAAAATGCGTGACATATACAATTATAAAATAATTTACATGGCATGCCTTACTATCCATTCACTATAAACGTTCAGTCACCAAATCAGACTCCAATTTTTTTCAAGTGTTTTTGTCATTTAAGTCTACATCTACAAATACAAAGCACATATCTTTTCTAAAGAAAAGCCAAATCCTACAATATCTACAACAGGTCGTCTCATAAAATCAGTTGAAAGTGAATCCTTAACTTAAGTCCGTAGGCAATTCTGAACATGAACTCAGTGGCTTACGCTTATGTGAACAATGTGTATGTGTAAAAAGCCATGACCACGCACGTTTGAAGGTAAGAGATTTAACACTGATGGGATTGGTAGACTGCACAGTTGAATACAGACACACCTTGACTTGACAGTTACACTCTACATAACTAGTCTACCAACTACACTAAACTGAGCNNNCACACACACACACACACACACACACACACACACACACACACACACACACACACACCCCAACCTCCAACATTCCCATCTCACAATTTGGGCTACACTTTTAACAAACTTTTATCAACACAAAGAAATGTTCAGAAAAACTCCACAATATACAGTATGTATAGATACTATATCTCCTTTTGGAAATAATCTCATAAATAAAATGTACAGACCAGCGATTGGGATGCTGAACTTAAAGAACGGTAATAAACTGTGGTCAAAAGTGATGACAAAGGATCCTTTTTCCCTAAGAAAATATTGCACAACTAACACAAAAATATGGGGTTTTTTAATGCCATGCTTGTGTTCTTTTCATTTTTTAGGATCAGTAGAGACTTTTTTTCAATCCTCATCACTACACCTCCATCTGATAGACATGCATCTCGTTGTGATTTAGATCACATTAAAGAAGGTAATAATCTCATCAAATCAGAGACCAGAACAGAGCTGGTCCAAAGTGACAGCTTTCTTTCTTTTTGTTACTAAGCAATAACTTAAAACTTCTGTCTAGGCCCATTTCATCAAATGCATATTTTGGCACAAAAGATTCAGGTGACCCTAATCAGCCTAAATATTATCTTTGTGATTTTAAGTTACCATTTTTACAAATAAAACCTATAGCTGATATTTGCAGTGTGCCTAATCATTTCCTCCTGACCTCGCTGTGTTCTCAGGTTGCTAAAAACACACACTTCACTGCCTGAAAGAAAGAAAAAACAGCTTTACAGATTTCAGTGTCAGCTTACTAAATGAACAGATCTCAATAGCTTCATCCTTCATTGGAGTTATGACTTCAAAAATTCAGTGAAAATGATTTCAGCTTAACTGTTACTTTTTTTCTTTTTTGTGGTTGTAGCTGTTGAGTTAAACAGTACTACAGCTCCACTCCACACCTGAAATTACACTTAAAACACAGTGGAGACAGGTGTAAATAGACATCTGTCAGAGTCACCCAAGTCTCTTAACAACATTTACATATGACTGATATGTATTTACATGACTTCTGAAGAGAGTATGAAATGGCATAGGAGAAATATACAAAAATATTTCCTGTACCTTGCTTACATATTTAGTGTGGTCTTCAAGAGCAGGGACAGCCTCCCCAACTACACACTCACTTCACAGAAGTGACAGCAGGTGACAAATCACTTCATGCCAGAGGTTACGTTGTTGAATTCAGGCTTTGGCGACAATTCTTGCGCCCATGTCACCATATTTTAGATATTTCATTAAGTACAGGATGTGTCAGTCAAAGCTATTCTGTACACCCCGCCCACCTGAATGCTCCAGATTACACAGCAATATTCATATTCAGCCACCGGTCTCCCAAATAAAGCAGGTAAGTTGAAAACTGTGTTGACAGGGTATGAAGATTGTATATCACAAACAATGACAATAAAGTTAAAATTCAATATAAGAATAGATAAACAACAAAATGTACATATAATTTAATCCATGAACAGAGTAACATTTCTTTGTCCTTCAGAGTCCCAGGAAACCAAGTGGAAAAGACTGCAGCTCACCTCAGCTATTTTTACTACTTTACCTTCCCCAGTTTTCAACAGTGAAACACCTTTCACAACAGTGAAATGTGTGAACTCTTAATGCTCCTAGATGATGCATATATCTAAACCTTAATTCCAGTCTTAATAGACTGAGACAGTAACAAAAGGAATGGCAGAGAGCGAAACAAAACCCTCCTACCCTCCACCGTGTTAAATCATTTATTAAAATCCTAAAAGCAAAAGCAGTATAACGCAGAGTTTCCAAATAACATATATAAAGTGGTAACTGTTTCACTGAAGTTTTGTACAGCAATGGATTTCAGTGCCCAGTAGTACCTGTGCGCTCTGGGGAAAAGACTTTGATCTCCAGAGTGTGGTTTTCAAGTATTACTGCTGCCTCCTTTGAAAACTGCACCTTGACAATTCCTCTCTCAGCTAACCGATTGGTTATCATGTCTATCAACTTCTTCTAGCTAAAGCAGCATTTATTTGCATGATGATTACCAAAGCTCAGCTCTTTGGCCATACATGCATTGCAAGGCGCTGCCTACTGCCAAATGGAGAAAATCTGAGGGCATCCTTGGCAAATGCAGCCAATGCTTATTGCACCAACTCAAATGGCAGCATTGTGTAGTGCAGCGTGATTGTAACTCTCTCTCTTTCTATGACCAAGGCAGATTTTAGTCTTCTCTCCTAAATCAAAGTTCATTAATCTCAAATGAAATAAGTGTGCCCCTTCAAAAGATTGCATTAAACCCTAGATATAACTCAGGGTAAGTAGGGATGGGACATCTCATTTGAGGCGCTGAGTGACATTGGCTAAAGCCACTGCAAAGGCCTGCACAGCAGAGAAGGGATACTGGAAATCCAGGATGTAGGCATTGCCATCAATCCGACCAAACTGCATTACCTGTGAAAAAAGAAACAACAACCAAGAATGTTAGAAGAGGAAAAGATGGTGCTATCATTAATATAATTTCCTGTATTTAATGCCAAATTTCAAATATTTGAATTTGTCACAATTCTATCAGCACTAGGATATCATGCAGTGAGTGATATTTCTTGAATCAAAGCTCTTACCTGTCTGCCCTCCAGTTCAATTTGAAAGTTCTTGGCAGACTCCTGTGTGACACGCCCACCAAAGTCCAGCTGGTAGACCTGCGTGGCTTCGTTCCACAGAGGCTGCTTGTTGGCCATGACATAGACAAAGCCCTGGCTGCCCAGTCCTCGGTCCTCCTTCTCATTGGCCTTTCTGCACTTGATCTCATCCAGTTCGGTGGCAGCACGAAGATTTCTCTTACTCTTCCAGCCTTTCTTACCACTCTGGCACTGATTGAGCAGCTCGTCCCCACTGATGAATAGCTCTGGCTCACTTTCTGAACTGTCTTGGAACTCACTATTGGCAGTGGCCTTACTCAGTTTCTTAGACTTCAACTGCTGCTCTTTCTGTCCCTTCAGCTTCTTCTTGTCCCGTCCTCCAAGCCGTGGACTGGAGATGAGTGAATTGAAATCTCCCAGAGCCCTGCCCTCCTTTTTTGACTTGCTCCCTTCAGCCAAAGGTGGCACATTTGCCTCCTCGGCCCTACCATCCACCCGCTTGCGATTCTTTTTGCTGAATTTCTCAGAGCGCTGTGGCACAGGGCTTTCAGTCAAGGAGAGCACCTCCTGGAAACCTTCCCCAGCCTCTGCCATGGCCTCTTGTAATCCTCCATGGCTTTGCAGCTCTGCTGGTGGTGGTGGAGGTGGAGGAGGTGGCGAGAGAACATTTTTGTCTGCCATGTGGGAGGCTTTGGGTGGTAGTGGCACTGCAGGACTGGGAATCGGGGGGCAAGAGTTATACGTACCCCAAGGTGTGTGGAGGGCAATAGGGGGAATGGGAAGCCCAGCACAAGCACTTCCTCCTGGGTACATGGGAGGAAGAGGACAACAGGCTAGGTTGGCCAGGTTTGCAGGGTAACCAGGAGGTAAGACAATTGTTGCATCCTGCTGTGAGAAGGGTATGGGTGCTACCACCTCCTTTGGTGAGGAGCAGGGACGTGGTGACCCTGGAATAGGCTGGAGCTGAGCTCCAGAGTAGGCAGTTGCTGGAGGGTACTGAAGAGATATTTGGTAGCCTGCAGCTGCTGCAGCTGCTTGAAATGATGCAGCACTGGGGCTGGTGGGAGACTTGGGAGAGAGGACAAAAGGCAGCCTGGATACATCTAAGTGCTGAGCTGGGCTGAGAATAAGGGGTGGTAGTTTGTGTGGCACAGGGGGGCCATTAGGGTTCAGCGTTGCTGTCCTTTCCTGAGGAACCCACACCTCCTCAGTGGCAGCTGGGTCCCACTGATAGGGAGGTGGGCGTTTCACAACCAGCCCTGATGCATCATTTCCTCCAAGTGCCAGATGCCTCAGTGACTGATTCAGTGTTTCATCCTCAGTAAATGCTGAATTAACATAATCAGCCCTGTCTCTGTTACTTCCTCCTCCTCCTACAGATCCAGACCCTTCAAGTGAGCTCAGCAGGTTGTAAGAGGACTGGGAGGGCAGAGGAGTTGCACTGTTGGAGTGAACGATAACTGTGCTGTGTGGTGCACCATTCCCTGGAGGGAAATCCTGCCTGATTATAGTTCCTCCTGCTATTCCATTCGCACTCCCTGGGGCAGTGCTTCCAACACTGGATCCACTGCTACACTGACTGCAGGTGTATAAGGCAGTTGGCACCCTCTGCTGGTATGAGGCTGCTAGTGCACTACTATTTTTAGCCTTAGGAGGCAGTGGTCTAGGCGGTTCCAGCATCTGGGAAACTTTGAGAGCAGCCTCTCGGCTGTTCCTCCTGAGAGTGGCGTGGATCAGACTGCTGTCAAGCCTCTGTCCAGGATTCCTGCCAACAGCACTGTTTTGATTGGCTGGGTCAGGGTACGGGGGAGGATCTCCGCTGGGTATGGAATAGCGAGGTGCAGTGAGTCTGTTGAGAGTGGCCGAGGTGTAGGGCAGCTGGATCTTCTTACCATCAGCTGAGGAGGATGATGAAGAGGTTACCCTGAGAGTGGCAGAGCTGCCAGGTCCCTGGAGGGTGTAGACATTCTGATTGCAGACAAGACGTGTTCGAGGACGACAAACTTCCTCCACATTCCCACTGCTGTCAAAGGTTGTTATCCTCTCATAGCCCAGGGGTGTGGGGTACTGCGCTTGTTGCTGACCTGAAGCATAAAGTGGGAACTCTCCCTTCTTCAAACAAAGGTCACCAGGTGGAGTCCCACTGGTGCCTCCTGATGCTCCAGATACAGCATTTGAGGCTGCAGTGGAGGCTGATGCTGAGACAGCAGCTGCTGCTGCAGCAGCCACAGCTGCAGCCACTGTCCCAGGGTAGGGGGGTGGGGGGTTCATCTTGCTGAGCTCTAGAGGGGCACTGAACACCACTGTATCACCCTCAGCCAGCTGTGGAGCTGAACGAGTTGTCTTTATTTTTAGTAGGTGCTCATGTTCGCCTCCCACTGTTCTCTCTACTACCAAATCAGGAGGGTGAGGGATCTGGATTTGCAGTGCCCCCGGCTGGAGCTGGTGCACAGCTGCACCTGAGGGCTGTCCTGATGACATGGAGGGGACAGGGATTTGAATTTGAAGCTGCTGCTGAAGTTGATGGTGGTGCTGCTGTGATTGCTGTTGATGATGCAGTTGCTGCTGTTGTTGCAGCTGCTGCTGAATTTGTTGATGCTGCTGTTGCAGTTGTTGCTGTTGTTGGATGTGCTGCTGTAGCTGCTGTTGATGTTGCTGCTGCTGTAGCTGCTGTTGATGTTGCTGCTGCTGTAGCTGCTGCTGCTGTAAGTGTTGTAGCTGCTGCTGAATGTGCTGTTGTTGAAGCTGCTGCTGTTGTAAGTGTTGGTGCTGGAGCATCTGCTGTTGTTGTTGTTGTTGTAGCTGCTGTTGCTGTTGTTGCTGAAGCTGTTGTTGGTGGTGCTGTATTTGTTGGTGATGTTGTAGTTGTTGTAACTGTTGGTGCTGCTGCTGTTGCTGATGGTGACTCGATTGTTGTTGTTGCTGTTGCTGTGAAGGATGATGAGAATGTGGAGGCCCCACCATTAGGCGACCCATGTCCAGTCCTCCAAAGATGACCTGACCAGGACTGGAGTACCTGGTGGGAACTGTGTACTGAGCTGTCAGGATGGTGTCTTGGCTTTGGTCTGAGCCACCAGCAGCAGCACCAGAGGGCGTTGTTGTAGGGTTCGTTAGGACATCCAGCTGAACATTTTGATTGGCTAGAAGAGACTGAACCAGACCAATGCTTTGGGCAGGGGACATGGCCTGAGCAGGACTGTGGATAGGTGCAATAGGGATGTTGACAGTGCAGGGAGGATTGTCATCAGCGCCACCAGCAGGGCCTGTGACAGGCAAGTCGTCTTCATCCTCACTGAAGACATTGGGGCTGAAGACAGGCAGATTGATGTAGTCCATGGAGATCTTACGCACCTCTGGCAGGTAGATGGTCATCTGTCTGGGCTGCAGATGGAGGAGGCTCGTCTTATAGATGACTGTGGCAGAGGGTAAAAATAAATGAGATAGAGATAAAAATGAAATCAGTCGAGAGGTAAGATTTAATTATTTACTCATTCATTTACTTTAATTAGCCAAAAACATTTTGGTTGGTTACCTGCACCAAGATTTGTTGGTAAGAATGTGGCCAACCCCACTATCTTGAACTTTGTTCCCCAAATATTGGATGTGACCTGAGCAAGGTAATTTTGCTGACATAGAAAGAAAAACACATTACTTTCTATGAAAACAGTAAAAACAATTAAATTCATGCATTTTAAGAGTTTATCATTAAACAAATACTGTATATGGGTGACTTGACCAGCTTCCCTCACACTGCTAACTGTGTATGATGGAGTTCACAAACAAACAGGCAGCAACACCACCTTAAAAGGAACATATTGAATTCTGCTAAAGATAATTTAAAATTTACCTGAGTTATATCATCTAGAGGGAATTCTCTCCGTGTTAGACTGGGTGACCCAATAGATGGTTTGCGTATGGGTAACCGTGGTGACCTAGAGATCTCCTGGGTAGCGCGGGACAGTTTGGGTGATTTTCTGGGATCAATGTTGATCCTGTTGGTAAAGGGACAAACTAAGTCTCTACAGAGAAGGTAGCAAATAAAAAAGAAGGTTTAGGCATGCAGTGAACCAGAATACAAGTGAAGAACATTCCATTAGTTATTTTTAAAAAGAGTTAATATAATGAGGGTTAAGATTTCAATTGTACGGCCATTTTTGTGGGGATGCCACAATCTTTGCAAACTTTATCACATATATGCATTCCAGTTTTGGACTAAATTAATAATATTTATTCAAAAGTACATTCTTATGGTTAGTCACATGTTGCAAAATGTACAAAAACCCGTTGACATCCATTTATCTAAAATAATATGGTAACAAGCAGATATTAAACACCCTTGTCTATATCGGATGAACAGGTGAATGCTGAGTCAAAGAAACAAGTGTAACATCAAAAGAAAAAGGAAAATATTAGTTATCCCAGTATTCATGCATATCTGGTTACCTGGGCAGTTTGGGGGATTTACTACCCCTGGATATCTTTGGAGATTTTTTGCCAACCCAGTCATCGCTAAGCTCAATATCACTGGAGTCTGAGCAGTTACAACTGTCAATCATGGCAGATATCAGACTGTTTCCATAGATCTCATCTGAGGAGACAAAAGAGGATAAATTAGGAAAATAAAGAACACAGTTTATATTGGAGAAACAGATTATACATGTATACATAATCGGTTTAAGATAAAATGGTCAGAATCTTACAATGTTTATTAAATCAGTAAGAAAATACTGGTAATCTGAATATGAGATTCTCCAAAAAGTGTCAGTCTTTGGCAAAAAAATACTTTACCAACCTACAAATAAGAGTTTTGTTGTTTAATTACAGTTTTAACAAACATGATGGAACTGCAGCAACGACCTCCACTTTTCCTTCACACATTTCAGTTCATTGTTTCACGAGTTCAAATTCTTTTCTTCTGCAACTTTCATATGGAGTCTGTGAACCACTGCTCCAGTTTAGGGGGAGCTAATTTGTTTGATGGACATTAACGTGTGAATGGACTGGAATCATTTCATGGCTGGCTTCATTTATCACTGTGTGGGGAGGGAGTGGGTTGATTTATGAGGAACCCAGAGGCCATCAGAGCCTCCATTAAGCAGCTTTTAATTAACATGGGCTCAGTCTGCCCTATGTGACTAAAACATAGTCACTCTCTCAGTGCCAGCTCAAGAAACTCAAATAACTGGAAAAGTACTGGAGTAGGCAAATATGTCTGAGAGGAATACAAGGGTTTAATGTTTTCATTCTGAAGAGGAACAAATAAAAAAGGAATATATAGACAATATGTGAAGGTCAGTCAGTCTCACCTGTTTTTCCATCTGTTTTGGGATCCATGATGACAAATTCTGGACGTAGTTTACTTATTCGTCGACCCTTGAGAATAGGCACTAGACCCCCCAGGTACTCAAGGTATAGAGTGTAGCAGGGTCCCCCCACCTCAGGATTATCCTCTGTGCGTTTCATTGTGCAATGCAGACGCTCATTCCCAGCTGTTGGGTAGCTCACAAAATCACGCATGTTGTTGGGATCTGGGATGGGGGGCTGGAAGAGACAACACATCGTTGTAGCATAATTAAGAAGCTTCTCATGTCACAGATGGTAAAAAAACATGTATTTAAGAGTTTTGTTGTGAAACTGTTAATTCTATGATAGCAAAAAAATCTCCTGGAAGATTTTCTCAGTTATGTTTCATGGTTTTAATGGATCTTAACCAACTGCTGTCCTGTGTTACCTTGATGGTGGGAACAAAAGCGGTGGTGACATAAGAACAGAGGCGGGAAGGCATGGTGAGCTTGGAAACATCTTTTTCCTCCTTCACTGCTGTGGCAATGCCCTGCTGGCAGAGTAGCTGTAGGCTCGCAACGCGGTGCTCAACTCGCACAATGTAAAGCGCTGGGCCACACGCCAAGAACAGACGAGAGTCCCGATGACCCCAGCACAGCGTGGTGATAGGGCGCTGCAGAGAGGACACACAGGAGAGAGAATAAGGCTCCAAAATTGAACACATCCTAAAGTTACAATACATTAGTTTTTCCAAGGATGGCATGTGATTGGAAGGTGTCATCACTGACAATAGCCTGGGTATAACCATGCTTCCTTGCACACAATTTCATTTTGCTTTGCAAGTCAGCCTGGACACCAAAGGAAACTAAAATTAATTACACAGTAACCTCTAATAATGTGTGTATTGGTCACCATATTAGCAAGGTGAGCCTGCTGTAGATGATCACCTGCGCTGGCGTGTCCAGTGTGTAGATGTGTTCACCACGAACATTGTAGAACTTGACAATGGCATTTCTAGTTGGGGGAGGACAGGAAGGTTCAGGGGAGAGGAGGGTCCTCTCCATCCCTGCCACTGCCAGGAGGTCCCCCTGTGAGCACCACTGGACCACCACATCTATAGCAGAGAAGGGCATGGTTGATAAAAGCAATGAGCCAAACTGTAAATAGCTTTTAACAATTGAGTGAGGGAAGCAAAAGTTACTGAAGACAAAGCTGCTTGAACACTTGAGCCTGTAGTGACAATTAGTCACCCACACACCTTTCAGACCGGTGCGGATGAGGGTGGGAGAGAGGTCATCGTAGTTGTTCATCAGGCTGATGTCTCCAGAGGTGAAGCTGACTGTCAGCAGAGGTTTCTGGCTGTGCACTGAAAGAGACAAAGGACAATGCAAATATTAGAGAGCCAGCGTGAATGCCACATATTAAGCTGAGATACAGATTAAAGCACACAGATGAACTGAACACTAAAACCTGCATGTTTTTACATCACGGTAGAGTTGTGCTGGAGATTTTACTTCACATTGCACAACAAAGGATACCATGAAGGTTTGTTCAGCCAGGATACAGTGCTAACATAAGATTTCCAGGTTACATATGCCCTTGTGAGACAATCCCATTAATAAGGGTAGATCTGCAACGATTAGTTAACTAGTCAATTAATAAGAAATTAATTAGTTGATATTTTGATAATCCATTTATCATTTAATACATTCTCAAACAAAATTTCCAACCACTGCCAGGTTACAGATTTTCATTTGTACTTTTCTTTGAGATTATCTTTTTGAAACTGTGATGGTTATTTTTCACCCTTTCCTGATCAAGCAATTCATCGAGAAAACACTCTGCAGATGAATTGATAATGAAAAAAATAGTTGAGGCTGTAAATGAGGCGTCATCTATGTCTGATCCAAAATCTTGGTAACAGAGGACGAGCTGATCAATATGCATTTTGTAGAGTGGGCCATAAAATAAACAGGATGTGACAACTGCTGCATGCGTGTTTGCTCATTTGTGAGACTGTGTTGTAAAGATAGTTTGGTACGGTTAAGAAAGGAGAAAGGACAATCGCATATCTTTGGCAGCTATAATTCACTTTTAGTGAGTTTTCCACTGTGCCCTAATCTGCACTGACACACATACACACACAGCACAGCTCATAATGCTGCATTTGTAGCTGCAAACAAGTGGAATTCTTCATCAAGCTGCTATAAATAACACACCTTCACACAACCACGCACACATTTTCCACTAAAACATTGTTAACTCTGTCCTTTCTTATTGTCCTTTAATGACCCAAGTGCTAACGCAAATAAAACACACTTCTGGTCTCCTTTTGACTTGCAGTCTAATAACAGTAACTACTTCCCTAGAGCAATCAGTCTTCTATGGGTGTTGCTTTAAATCAGATATATGATATTGTTGTAAATGCAATGTGGTATACTATGCGGTGCAATGATAATGGGTCAGCATCATATATAATGACAGACGAGTCTAGCAGGCGAAGGAAAAGGCAGCCTGGTGTCTCAGTCAGGTTGTTGGGTTTGGAGATAATTTCTATCGGGGCCAATCAATTATTATTGACTGGCTTAATTAGTGAGTTAGAGCATAATCAGTGTTCCAGCTAAGGCAAGCACTTTTCAGCTTTACCACTTGGCCCACTGATGGGAGGGGGCCGAGGGGAAGGAGAAAGACTGACCCTCACAAACAGCCTTAGTAACTGGGAGTAATTAGGCTGAGGAGAATGGAGGCGAAAAGAGAAAACAGGAGCCAATAAAAAAGGGGCTGTTGTGAGAGCAGG
>JANJYQ010302856.1:13247-23838 GCA_024605255.1 Rastrelliger kanagurta | reverse complement strand
TGTGTGTGTGTGTGTGTGTGTGTGTGTGTGTGTGTGTGTGTGTGTGTGTGTGTGTTAGTCCTGATGGCCACTGGTTGGTGACATAAGAATGAACACAGGACTGTACTCTCTATCCAAGTCTTGTGAGCAATGTAACAGACCAACCACCCCTACCACTGACATTTGCTGCCAGTCAGCCAGCTACTCACACTAGAGGAAAAAATGCAGTCGCTGCTAAAATGGCAAACACTTCTACCACACGGAGGACTGAATGAGTGGCACCACGTCGGCAGTTAAACAGAACATTCCCCACATTCATCATTAGGGTTGAATTTTCAAAAAAAAGAATGCTACCTTCAGTGAGCTTTTCGACAAGGGATATGAGAATAAGGGGGTGGGAAGGCAAGGAGCCAGCAAAGAACAGCTAAAAAGGTCAGATCATAACATTACAGTATGGACACACAGAAGGACTGTGTGCAAACTATTCAGCATTCGGTAGGATTGGGTGTTCAGGCAAATGCACCACAGCAAAAATAGTTCATAAAAGTTTACATAACTGTTTTGTGCTAACTTTACTCCTTTTCTGTTCATGCATCTTCTCCTTTTTCCATTTATTCTCCACACTTAAGCTGTCACCCTAAAGATTGAGAGGGATTGGGACAGCTAACATCTTCCTAAAGGCCTGAGAGTGTCACCACAATTTCAAAAGCAGATACAGAACTAGACAGTTTTGGTTATATCATAGGAATTATTGTTGAGTTTTTTCCCCCACTAAACATACACTTACACAACACATCACCTATTCCCCTTCACTCTCCTGCCTTCTAAACCCAAACTCTTTCCCCCACTGCTCTTTTTCTAACCTGCCAGCACACAGACCAGATGTGCAAATGTTTCTCCATGTTGCTATTCAAGCCCCTTTCCAAGAGAAAGGCAGAGTGAGGGGAGAGGAATATTTGACTTCACTCCACGGGAGACCAGTTTCATAAATTTTGGCGGCTAGACAACGGTGAAAAAGGTAGCTTGGCTGGCTTGGCTGAGGGAGAATGTTGACGGCATACCAAACAACATGATCCTAATGAGTTGGAAAATCCCTGGCCCTCCAGAGGACTGTCCAGATGCTACCGTCATGAGAAACGCTACTGTTTTATTGAATTCAGGCTCCCTCCCTTTCTTTAACAAGGGGCAAAATTTATTATTTGACCATTAAGGCATCCGAGGTGACATGAAGCGTAAAACCGTTTCAGAGTTAATTTGCCCTCGGGTGCAGGTCCAGTACCCCACACTGGGCACAAAACAAGTTGATCTTGCCAAAGTGTCTCACATGAACATGTTTATTTGAAAACCTTAGGTTTTGGTTGAAGCCTACGTTTTGGATATGCACTTGCAACCCTGGTACCAGGTCTGCAAGTCAAGTTGCCCATAGCTGCTATCAGGTTGACTTGTTTTGGGCAAATCATAGTCTGGCACATGATGTGCTGAGCCCTGAGAAATAACAGTAAATTTTTCCATAAAAGAGTCAAATAACTAAAAGCTTTAGCCAGTTCTATATATCTGTCTTGACAGTTTACTAGAGATGGGTATAAGGAACCAGTGCTAAAGTGGCACCGGTTCCTGACTGGTCAGTACTGAAACATTGACAGGGTCTGCTATCATTTTTTTTATGTAAAGTTAATTCATTCTAACATTTCTGGCATTGCAAATTCTTAACCATCCCCTAATGATGAAGCTGCTTACGTCAAGCTATTACATTTGACTTTGTGTGACTGCATGTTTAAAATTTGTGATCTCCAGTCATGGTTGACAAGGCTCTTTGTGGGTTCACTTTACTGAATATACTAAAAAGTGATACTTTCACTCACCAAATAATAATGCAACTAATATATGTAAAAAAGATTGTTATAGGTAAAGGAGTTAACTAAATAAGTTAATATAAGACATAACTATAACCCATAAAAACATTTTTTGCACCAAACTATGGAAAATAGTATCAATAAGAGTTTTGATGAGTATTGATAAGCAGTATCAGCTTCAATAAAATCCTAATGACACCCATTCTTAAAGTTTACTGGTACTGAGAGCCAAGCTTTGGTTCTACAGACAGCTGAACAAAGAAAGGACAGTAAATGTACTTATGTGGAAAGGGAGATTTCTGTAACTCTACTATAATGATGATCGCATTAACATCTAATACAATATTCCAAAAAATACTGAGATGTGTCTATGCTGTTCTTTTCTTTCTTTGCTTTGTGACTATAAATGGTAGAAATGATGAAATGATGCAAAGAAAGAGTTACTAATGGATAAATTAATCTCCTGTGTGGGTACTGTTTTATTGTGCCAAGTGACTGAGTTGCCATTGCAGACTTATAATTGTGTGTCTATAATAACATCTGCATTATGAATATTACTTAAAAAAAACAATTCTATGCTCAGAATTCACAAACACATACTGTGCACTGGAAAAATCCTCTGATCTACTCAGTCCNNNCTGTCTTCTGTCTCACTATTTTAACAGTTGTAAGACATCCTTTACACATGAATTGCTATGCAACAGCTGCTCAGAGATCTGTAGAAAAGGACCCCGATTATTATCTCTCTCTAATGTTTTCGACATAGAAGTCTGAGTGAAAAGTGCAAAGTGATGCAGTCACTGTGCTACAACTTTTATGAATTTACAGTAAATATTCTGCTTTAACCTCTTCGTTCTTTGTTCTCTTTGTTGTCTTTACATAATGACAGTAGTGTTAGCAAGTAACTAGCCTTTTGTTGCTGTGTAAACTAGCCTTGAGCTTAGCCTAGCTTAGCAGTTAGCTTTGTGCAGTCACACTTAAAGAAACTTGCCCATGAGCGAAAGTAGCTTCTCTAACATTATTTTATATGTGGTGATCACTCCAGAAAATCGCAGATCTGCTGATGACAGTACTAAGGTATCCTCATCTGCCGCAATGGGCTATCAGAAAATAGAGTAAAAATTATAGTTTTATTATAGTCTTGAATTGAGATTGTTTTTATTACCCAGCACTAGAGGGAATTACTGTGA
This sequence comes from Rastrelliger kanagurta, assembly GCA_024605255.1. Taxonomy (NCBI): domain Eukaryota; kingdom Metazoa; phylum Chordata; class Actinopteri; order Scombriformes; family Scombridae; genus Rastrelliger; species Rastrelliger kanagurta. Next base: position 20,816 of record JANJYQ010302856.1, on the reverse strand, counting down.
AAGAACAGGTAAACTCAGTTACCGGTAACTTTATTGGAGTATACAGTAGAAAATGTGTTTTACCTGGAGTTTTGTAAACCTCATTGAGCAGATTCTCGCTGAGTGTCTGTGGGGCTCCGGACGCCACGCTGTGGGTCCAACTCTGGCAGATCGCTTGGAGCAAAAGCGTCTGAGCCCTTGTGGCCTGCACAGTGAAGTGGGGAAGTTCAAAGATGCACTCAGTGGTGGGGACCGAAGACCTTTTGCTCCTGCAAGAGAGGAACAACAGACAAAGGATGACAGGGTTAGATCAGAGGATAATACATGGAGTGAAAGAGACACAGAGAGATTCAGGATATATTGACAATAATAAATGAAAGAATGGAGAGTCGCACATAAGCGCCAATATACACTGAATGAAACAGACACCGGTGGAAACAAATGGTTCACAACTTCCACGAATCCATCAATATCACGTCGCAATATAAAACAGCTCATTGATAGCACACAGGGCCAAATAGGTAGAACTACATTCCAACAGCAAATTGAAGAAGTACCAAGTGCAAGCCAAGCTTTCCTTAGTTACTTGGCAGGTAGATGCAGTTTGCCTCCTTGCCACCGACCCTTCTCTCCCCTCCGTCAAAACTGTGATGATGATTTATGTGAAGAGATGTACAGCCCAGAAACCTGAACCTGAAAAGAATCTCTACGCATTTAACATTTCATCTGTCTCCAAAAGGAGTGTGGAGGGAGAGAGTCTGTGTGTATATGAGTGTATATGAGTGAGTGTGTGTGTGTGCGTGCATGCGTGCGTGCATGCGTGTGTGTGTGTGTGTCAAGCTGATGAGTTGAGCGTTCAGGGGGATGAGGTAACAGCAGAGTCAGATGGAGTCCTCCAAGCCCCTGTCCATCAGAGCCTCAGTGGACCGTGCCCTCATTTATCATCTGACACACAAACACACACACACACTTTAATTCCTCTTTTCTAGTATTTGCTTTACTGTGTCCCCTATCCGTTCTCCAATCACTTATACATATCCCGACACATTCAAACACACTTCTCACACATTTCTAAAAGTACACTCACAAACATCTTGACACACATACACCACCCTTCAAATCCTTGGTTCAGGTCTCAGAGCTCTTTTTCTGTCCAGCCTGTGATGTCATTGCTCTTCAGTTCATGTGATCCCATATATGACATCACCAGCAGCAGATGGAGGGATTCCCCAACACATAAATGCACCAACCAGGTCATGGCATTATATAAAGCGCTGAGGCTGACAGAACCGTTATCATTATGACTAATGATCTCTATCCTTCACATCTCTCTCTCTCTCTCCCTTGTGCATCACTCCCTCTCACCGCGTCCAAAGGAACCTGGAAACTGGAAAAACACCCAGGGAGCCTAATCTATAAACAGTGCAAAACAAGCCTCTTCAGTTCCACTTCTGTTTTCCTCTCCTCTGTTCTGAGAGGCTCTTGGGCTGGCTTTTTGAGGACTGGCAGTGCCCGCTCTCCCCCCACCCCCACTGCCAAGATACATATCTACTTTTTTGGGCGTGTGTGCATATATGCTCACTTGACTCCATACTATTTTGTCATAGCAGCAAAGAAGGTGCTGCCCTCTGAGCGGGTGCTTTCAGTGAAAATAAAACCGTGACTAACTTCAGGGATGGCTGAGGCGTGTCAGGAACGAGCATTGCAGTTCATTTTAATCACATATCCATTTTGGTATGGTCCCAGTTCAGAGTGTGGGATATGTCACGGGGTCTCTCCCTCCGCTCAGCAGCTCTGCAATCGTTTAACTCCTCTGCTTCCCTCCCTCTCCTTCTCTCCGTGTCTCTTTATCTTTCCCTTTCTTCTGCTCCTGGGTGGTTCGGCAGGGTGACATGAGCTGTTAGCTGCACACAGGCAAGCCCAGAGTTCTTAACCGCTTGCTGTCTCGGGGGGAGGTGGGGGGGCTACTATGAGACACAAAGCGGGAGAGAGTTTGATAAAGAGAGATGTAAGAGTACAAGGAAAAACAAAGGCAGAGAGAAAGAAAAAGAAACTCCAAACCTGACAGGGTCAATGAGTTTACCTTGACAGCACACATATACATTTTGAATTCCCTTGCAACATGTGGTGCATTTGGCACCATCCTGAACCATGCAATGTCATGCTTCTCTGCTATTAAAAATCACTACTGTTACATGCTATACAGCGAGACATCAATCAAAACCATTTTCATGGGTTCAAATGCGTGCATGTGTGTGTACACGTAGTTAGATATCGCCGCTGAACAAAAGAAAGTGAGGGGGACCTAGCAACAATAATGTCCCCACATGCAGAGCAAATGTGCCTGCAAAGCCACTTCAATAGAAGGACTGGCAAGGGATGAAAGTTTGTTGGCTTATTCGAGTGTTTATAGCATTTCAGGGGAGCTGTCATGTGCATGTGGTCGTCTAAAACTTTAATTATGCACCTGTTTTTATTATATTATGCCCAATTCTTTGCAAACAGCAACTTGGATCTTGGAGTTAAATAAGAAGCAGAAAGTCTCATTAGGGTTGTTTCGGGAATGCTGGATGTGAGGACAGCCAGACACTCATCGGATTTCATTAAGTAGCTGGCACACTCAGTGTTTCTTGCTGCAACATGGTAAACAGCTTTCTGGCAGGCAGCTCTTTCACTGTTACCACAGGCTTTGAAGGAAGCAAAAGTGTCCAAAAATAAGGACGTAAAAATAGCAGCACTAGCACTAATAGCTCTAGCATCAATCAATTGTAACTACACTGAAATTACATGTATCTTAACTTTGTGAAAAAAAAACACTGAGTATTCATGGGAGAACTAACAAATGCCATTTACTGCTATGGTGCAGAATTCACATTAGAAACTGAGCCTGTAGCCCGGGGAGCAAAACTCATTAAAGCATACTTCTACTCTTATAATGTGGAGACCCACCAGAAGTGGGCCCACAACCCATTTTGGAACCTGACTCATAATTTAAGAAATCAGGTCCTTGGCTTGAACTTCAGTGCCTTGTTGAATAGGCTGTCTCTGACCTCACAGTAGTCCTTTAAGTCAATAACTTTTTTATTAAAACACGGAGGCCACCAGGAATATGTTAAAAGGAAATCAAAATTAGTCAAGAGCTATGAAAAATTAGGTGTTTCAATTTCAGCAAATCAAATGTGCTTTCCCCTGGTGTATTTCAACAACATTAGGCTTCATTTCCCGACCTGTCCCCTGTTGGTGCCGTGACTGAGTGACGAAGACCTAGACCAAAGGCTAGGACAGGCCAGTTGGCGAATTTGCTCATTTGCTTGACTTGGTTACTGGCTGACTGACAGGCACACAGTCTTCCTGTCCACTGTCCACTGTCAGAATCAGGAGAAACGGGGCATGGTGTTGTGCAGAGGGCATGAGTCTGAGTCATGAGTACCATACCAGCTGTGGTGCTCTTTGCCTAGCCTGTTTCCTCTGTGAGCATGCTAAAATGTGGACATGAAACAGGGACAGCAAATTATTTTTAGTCATTAAAATGAATGAGTGAAATCTAAAAGCAAGTAGACTTAACACAGGACCCCCACTAAATACTTTTTGTTACTTAATTACTCTAAATTAGTCAGGGTGTGTAGCTCCAATCATGGCTCAGAGCCATCCAGTGATACATTATGTCATTACAAGGATGAGGTATCACTGCCTACCCCTAACCTTTTATTTAACAGCCTCTGGGTAACCCCATGTCTGTACCAAACCCTTTTCACATCATAAGAGCTGAGATCTTTTTGGGCCACTGGTTCTCAGGCTAATCAGTTTCCTGGTCTGGTCTGACTATGGTCACAACTATATTTAGACAAATACAGCTGGAGCTCAAGCTAACAGGCCATGATTGCTGCTTTCTACAGAGGCCACACACAAGCACATAAATGCACATAGAGACACACAACCACAAACATTTACATACCTGTGCAGACACACATAAATTCATGTTTACAAATATGTGCATATATTTAGATGCCAAGACATATGCTGTAACAAAAGCATGCATGTAGTCACACCTGTGCACCGATATTATGCCTAAAAAAATAATAGCAGGTCGTCAGCCAGAGCGCAATCAGCAGCAGTAATGAGTTCATGGCTGACAAGGGGCCTGCTGCTCTAACAACCTGTAATTGGCACAATTATAAAACTAGTTGCCAACACTAAAGTCTCCATAGACGCGATGAAATCGCCCCTGATGGTCCAAATCAATTTGTGTGTATTGCATGAATGTATTGGCTTTATGAATGTACTTCAAGAACGTACAAATAGAGAGGAGAAAATAAATAGAAAGAGACCACAGGGAAATACAGGAAAGAACTGGAGTTCTGGTGAGTTTTTAGTCAATCAGAGGTTGAACTGAAATCAAGCACACAGACACAGTTGGTGCCTCTTGCTAGCTAGCTTAAAGCTAATGCACAGTAATGTATCCTGGCTGTTTTGGGCAAATAATCCATGGATGTATAATAAGAGCAGGATAAGGAGCAGCAGCTCAGCGATCAACCGATTTTATCCAGTGGTCACTCACAGTAATGCAGCAAAAAAAGTTCCCCTGTGGCCCAAAAAAGCATTTCCCCTCTAGATCACTATTGTAAAAGAGACAAGCAGACAAGGTCAATTATGAATATTATGACGTTTTGGTCCATGGGGGGTTTATATTCATAAAATTTGCCTGGGCCAAGAAAAGCGATTTGAAAATCCATGACATCATCACAATGTAGAGAACTTGCAGGTGGGGCCAACGGCACAAATACTACTGCACATGGTCGTATAACATGGAAGTAGAAAGTAGTAATTTCACCAGCTGGCAAATTCTTATAGGGGCCATTTTTGCTCCAGTATTCTGCTCTCATGATACATCCTTGGAATAAACAAAAATGAGCCAGTGGTAAAACTCGCATGAGAAACACAAGGTGACAATTTCCTTTACGTTTTGTCTGACAGCAGTGTAACAGTGGCAGGATGCAGGTTCTGCAAACTTAACAAAAAAGGGAGTGGAGGGAAAATGAAAACAAGAAAAATCTAATGGAACCATATAGAAAACATGATCAAGCAAAGGCAAGAGAAGTATAGAAACCGCAAACTTGCAGGTCATATGTTATTCTCCAGGTAAAATAATACCTAACATGGGGAGTCTCATTAAAAAAGCCATTTGGAAAAGCTCCAGTACAAACTCAAGAATAGCAGAACTGGTAGGTTGTTGCTTTGTACTTTACAGACCAAAATAAATGTCGCCTAATTAAAAGGGAATGCTGGTAGGGGTGTGTCTGTGTGTATATACAATTATGTGAGTGTGTGTTGCGTAAATGTCCAGTAATGTGTCGAAATCTGGATATGTTAGCATTAGAGCAGATGTTCTGACAGAGGACCCTACTGAGAAAGCGAGTGTAAAGCAAACTATAATGCCTGAACTGCCGGGCCAAAATGTGGCCAGCAAATTCTTTTTTTAAGATCAGCATCTTGCCGTGATTTGAAAGAATATCGCACAGAGCAGCTGGTCCTAATGGTTTACACAGTGTCCCAGAATACAAGCTTGGAACCTGTGCATGGTTTCCAGAATGTTCATTTTTGTTATTACTCATATCCTGTACAGTACAAAAAAATCAGCTCCCTCACTCTTTCCAAAATACAGTGACAAAGACAGCTGAGGGGGCTGGGAGATAGGCAGGAGAAGTGGAGCAAGGTGTCCATCAATGGAAGGCAGAGAAGAAGGCATTACATTCAGACCAGCACGCATTCCCCGACATAGGTGGGTTTTGTCTGTAATAGGAGCTGAAAGGGAAATTTCGCATCACCTGGAACATTCTCCTCCAATAAACCTTCAAAAGTTAATGGAAGCACTCAAAAAGATCCCATAGACTAGATTTGAGGCAGTAAATGAAACAAAAAATAGGGTAATCAAACAATTTTGACTAGCTTCACAATGTGCTACTTTCTCTTCAGTTTAACTTATCTGAGTCTATTTACAAAGTCCACAGCAACCCCAGTGTAATCCATTATAGGCTGACATATTTGTCTGATAGATGAAACAGATAGCCACTGTCTTGGGACTGGTGATAAGTTATCTGAAGTTTCTACAAATCATTCACTGTCACACCCCACCTTAATTGACCAATACAAACATTCCCAAACGCGAGCAGTTAACAAAATTCTCTGTTCCTTTTGTTTTCCAATTTTTTAAAACCTCTGTGGAGGGAACCAGGCTGAAAATGGAGGGAAGGGAAGACTGGCAGCTTGTACCTTCAGCTTTTTTTTTTTTTTTTTTTTTTTAAACTTTGTGGTGCAGATTGAAATATTGCAGAATTCCCCATCTCTCCAAGCCAAGGTCACCGACCCCTCTTGAAAATAACCAGAGTGAGTTATGGGCTGCTCTCAAGTCCCCTCTTTTATCTTACTACAAAAGACTCACTACAGTGTCTCACAAAGTCTCTAAATGAACATTATAAATCATGCAAGCACTTCACACTGAACAATAACACCTAAGTGGCCAACTTAGGGGATGGGAGGGAAATTTGTTACCACCTGGATGTCAATTGGGTTGAATGGCTGAGAAAAAAAGGAAATTCGCTACCATGGAAAAGTCAGAGTCAAGAAAAAAACTGAAGAAAAAAATAGCACCTCTAACTCATTTATTATATGTCTTTCTTTGTGGTGTCTCATAATTTTCTCCCAAGCTATTTGTTTCATTGACTGTACATGGTCTATGTCACCTGCTTGACGCAAGTGGAGCTGGAGAAAATTTAGTAAATGCTTTTTTCAGCAGCAGCTACAAATTACCAACAGTGATCATTATGATCAGATTTTCGTCTCTTTTAAATGCAGCTGAACTCTCATTGAGCAGGTTAACGAGAAAAGTGGTCATTAAAGAGACTTTTCCATATTTGGTTAAATATTAAAACCATCTTTCCAGCCCATAGTGACCATTTATATGCATATATCAAAATGCATAGATCACACACATTCTGAAAAGTCAATTAATTATTCAGAATGCTCTAGTTCTGTAAAAATATCACAGAAACACAATATGTTCTAATTAGATCCACACTGCAGCATGTGACTTATTTTACAGAAGTAAAGGGAGTCAGATCAGTTTTCTATCTGTTATGACACCCATTCACAAACTAACCCAGGTCTTTAAAGTCTCTGGGCTGTATCTAGGTATGAGTTAGGGGTGAGGCAGGGATTGTAATTGTGGCCACAGCTTCAGAGTTTTGTGGTTCCCCAGGGTCAAAGGTGTTCCATGTGTGCATTTCTCAATCATCAGTCCTGAACAGCCCAAACTCCTCATAGAAAGAAACGCTCCACACTCTCCCTCTCTCTTTCACACACACATGGCCCTCCCCTTCCTCCCATCTGGAGCACCCCTGACCCAAAACACACACACACACAGGCGCACAAACTTACATACACATGCACACTGAGATCCATTCTCAGGAGAGGGCTTCATTACACAGGGATTACTAAAAGAAATGTTTTAATCAAGTTGTGCAGACAGCTGCAGACCGCAAGGCGAGAAAATGGCAATGACGTGGTTCATCAGGCGTTAAAGGAAAACACATC
>JANJYQ010302574.1:0-18347 GCA_024605255.1 Rastrelliger kanagurta | reverse complement strand
ATAAATTCCAAGGTAGTACAGCGGCAACCGAGCCTCTTCAAGCCTAGCATCTTTTGAGATGATTGAGAGCAACATCCCCTCTGCATTGTAAAAAGAGGAATGCATACAACAAAGAAAAGAAAAAAATGCTCACTTGGCAAAACTGACAATGCTCAAAGAGGTCTTGCACTCTGCACCACACTTTTCCCACTACTATAATATGTTCCAGTCATGTGTTAAATGTTGCAATTCTTCCAAACTTTCATGTTCTTTTAATTCAGATGCAACACTGAATGGACCAACCATTTGCCACTTACTATTGGAAAACCCTTCTTCTTATGCCATTTCCCTTTCTTTCTCTCTCCCTCACATTACTCTCTGTAATAGGTTTGCAGAAGAAAGAAAGCACAAGCATACCAATTTGCTCGTATAGCTTTTCCTCCATTCTTATCTTCAGGTACTCAGTGGACACTCTTGCACCCTTTTATATGCGTTGCTCAGAATTAGAGGAGGTTCTGAAAAGGCTGTCTATCAGATCTCATACATTGGGAGCTCATTGCCGCTGTATGCGTTATCATCACCTCTCATTCCTCCAGTGTCACAGCAGAGTCAAAGAATTATGTATTGTGTTTTCACAACTGCTCCATCTGCATGTAATGGTGACAAGCACACCCCTAGCTATATGTCTATTCAAGAAGTCCATGTGCTCAGACTGCAAGATTCCAATATTTTTATCCTCTGAGATACTCTGCCTGGTCACTTGCATCAGTAGCACACCAGTATCCCGGAGAAGCAGCAGACAAGGTTCCCCCATTTTTCTTGATAATTGTGTCAGATAAATACTGCATAGTGATAAATACTCAAGAAGAAGAAGACAAGTGGAAGCAAGTGGTTTGAGAATGTGGGATACATGGCACTGAGTTGGCCTCCTTAACCCAGAAGCAAGTGGTGGGGAGCTGGACTCATAATTCAACTCATCACCCTGTCTCATTTGATTAATGAATGGATGGATTAGAGATAGCTAATGGAGGATTTATTTGAGCCATCCCCTTGAGAAACCACAAACATATGTGAAGATGCATCACAGTGCAACCAATGACTGATTCTCTGTACTCATTATTAAACCCACTTCTATCAAAGGAAATGAGAATGTTTTACAAAACTTGTTTCAGTCACTTCCTTTGCATTCACTACCAATTCAATTCAAGAGGAATGAAAGGCCCTTATTGTCTCTCTTTATCTGACTCGATGACTGCTGAATAGATTGAAGGCAATTAATCAGGCAGTGACAAGAAGCATTGCTGCTGGCTCAGTGATCATCTCCCACAAAAGACAGGAACCATCAGCAGAAGAGTCACTGCCCACAAATTGATTTTTTGATGCCCACTAAACCAAGGCAATGTCATTCAAAACCTGCGGTTTCTCATTGTGACACATCCACATGACTCAAGCACTGACACTCTGCAGACTTCATGAAATTGTGGGTAACTTATCAATGTTAACGTGGACAAACAAACACAAAAACGATCCTCTATATCTTGCAAATGACTGTTGCTCTCATATCCAGTTGAACAAGGATAAGGCCCAGGTGAAATGATTAAAAGGGGGATTTGCGGGTACATTAAAGCCTCTGAGAATGAGAATGAACTTCAAATTACCTCTGACTGGGACCTCCACTGCTGTCTGCTTAATCCATTTTTCTTCATCTTTTGCTTTTGTGTAACTTAAGTATATTGCACATCCTTACATTGACAAACCAGAAGTAAGTTTTTTTTTCTTCTTTTTAAAAACCTACACACAGCTATAGGAGCGTGCCTATGTTCCCTGGGTTGTATGTTCCTCGGGTCTTATGTTTCTTGGGTACTATGTTCCCCAGGTGTCATGTTCCCCAGTCATTTTTGAAAAACCCTATGTTCCACTGTCTTATTTTTATTAAATATATGAAAAAAATAAAATAAAGCATGGCCATGGGATACTAATGCATGGCCACATATTAATATCTCATGGCCACGAGCATTAAAGGGACTACCGTATTTTCCGGAGTATAATTTGCTCCAGCCAAAAAATGCATAATATAAGTATTATAAAAAACATATATAAGTCGCACCGGACCATAAGTTGCATTTTTGGGGTGAGATTTATTTTATATCTGAGACCAAGAACGACATTTCATCTTGAAAGGCAAGCTATAGTAACAATAGGATAGAGAACAACAGGCTGAATAGGCATCTAGTATATTAACGTAACATATTAACAGTTATTCAGATAACTGCGAGAGAGAGTTATCACTGTTAGTTTGTCTGTGTCATGCTAGCAATGGTGCTGAGAACTACACATTTTTTCAGGGTTGAAGTTAGACAGTCAGACACAGCGGTTACGGCCAGTCGTCCTACAGATACACAATATATTATAGTCTACTGTATATTTTTTCAGTGTGAGAAACACACTGTTTGGCAGGAGCATGTGACAAAAGACCATAAAGAGTGACTGTCGCGCTAATTGCATGACATTTGAGAGCCCTGTACTGCTGTGATGACAGACTGCAAGTGACAGCAAATGCTCCATGATGCACTGCAACGCAACTGCACAGAAACTGTGAGAGCATGTGAAATTATTGTATATTTTAATATATAAATCACACCTGAGTATAAGTTGCAGGACCAGCCAAAACCATGAAAAAATAACAGTATGTATATTATTTGTGTACTTTTTAAGTGTAATGCATTCAAAAATCAACTACACATATCAAAGAAAGTGTGAAGAATTAATCCCACTGACATCTTCTAACCAAAGTATATGCATAGCATTGCACAAATCTCCAGAATTAGCATGCTACCTGACTAGCGCTGGGTCGCCCAGTGTTGCCATACCAGTTCATGTCTGAGGCGGCGGTAGAGTCAAAACCGTCTTCAGTACCCCACAGAGTTCGGTTCAAGTTCTACAGTGAAGTGCAGGTCAGGTAGGCGAACCGAAAAGTGCAAGAATGGCCGAAATCTCTGTAAAATGATACAGTGAGCACAGCACACAGGTCTTCCTCTGCTGTTCTGGGCTGCACTGAAGACGGCTTGACTGGTATGTTACTCTATCGCCACCTCAGACATTTCTGGTACAACAACACTGGATGACCCGGTGCTAGTCAGTTAGCATGCCTCGACACATAATCCCTTTAAATATGTCATGGCAATGAGATAATTGCTGTCATTTCCATGAAGAAAGTGTTGATTGTTGCTGAGGCTCCATAATGGAAGACTTTGAACTGATTTCATCTTACTAATGCCAATTCATTATAATGACCAACATACTAAAGTCACTTGGGGCAAGAAATGGAGAACTTCTTAGCAAGAGACATACAGTATATATGTAACATATTTATTCAGCCTCACTCTGACATCACAAACTCCACTTAACCCCGTGAATCCCGAATGAATCAATCAATTAATCAGTCAAACTGCATGTGGCTCATCCAACCAGGTTCACAAATTCAGTTGCCCTAGTAACTGACACCAAGCTTCAGTTAGGCTTTCTCTTTTTGATACAGGCTAAAGCCTGAAGTCACCCTACTTTGTCTGGTTTGAGTTGCATTCCTTTCTGAAACAGTGTCTCTGTAGCAACTCATGATGTAATAATAGCTCATAAAAGAAATAATATTAAATTATAATTTAAAATAAAATAATATTATAATAACAAAATTATGAGCACATTATGTAATAACAGCTTTGCACATCACATAATGACATAATAACTTAGACTTGAAAAGACTAATTATCTTGTGGCCATAATTTATTAAAGTGTGGCCACGCACTGATTATCTTGTGGCCACGAATTAGTATCTCGTGGCCACAAGATTATTTTATTTTTTTCAAATGTCACCAGAGGGGCTTTGTACATAATGGTAGTAATTTGTTTATTTGAATCATGTACACTGCTAAAGATAAACGTTACCATTCAATGTACTGTGCCAGAGTTAGCCAATAGCTCATTTTCATCTGCAGTGCCTTCAATAGGTCAGTATTAAACACACACAATATAAAGGTTTACTGTTGACACTTTATGCAAACCTGGCAGTTACTAGCTGTAAATATGAAGTGACAATGGCTCATCATTTTTAACACTCATGTCACCAGGTGTGCTAACATCTAAACAGGCCAGTGTCACGCACATGCAAATCTCCTTAAGTGTGTTTGGTTGTGTTGTGCTATGTCAGCGTGATGATTTGATGGATAGTTCCTGTGCTTCTCAAGCACTCTGTTCTCTATGTCACTGTGGATACTCCTTCCTCATAAAAATGCCAACACTGGATTAAGCATCTCACATTCACAGTACATTATGCCCCCCTCACTTCATTACAATAAAAGGATTAACCTGCCACTGCTCTGTAAAGTGATCGGTGGGGAGGGTGGACGACTTGTGGCTGAACTGTCCTTCCTCCTTAGCGTAGAAGATCACATTTCTCGTGTTCCTCCACACTGAGCTACTAATCATCCATGGTCCTGTGGGGTCTACTGCATTGACTGTGGCATCTCACCAGGACCAGTATCTGAGGCCATTAGGGACACCATGCAGTTGACTAACATAACAACATATGCTCCATCCAGTCCACAGGGAAAGACTGTGCTTCACTGTCCCATTTTCTGTTCACTGCTATGTCACCTAGTGTAGGTTGATCATCAGAATAGTTTTTCTGGTGGAAACTATTTTAGAAAGTGTTTGGTGTGGCCTACATGGGAGTTTTGTTATCTGGAAAGATGTTACAATTGCTATAAGGGTAAATGTTCTCTACATCCAAAATCGGTAAAATGATGGAGATATGAGAAAAACCCAAATTACAATAAATTAGAAGAGTTGAAAGCACTCTAGCGTAACTGGGTAGATGGCCCTTGTCACACAAGGCCTCGCTACAGTGATCCGTCTTCTCATGAATGTGATCTGTGATAAATTAAAAGCTGATTATTTCCTGTTGGGAGAAGCCAAGCACTTGGCCCCCAGCCCCTTCACTGGCGGTGATGGATTAGTCCAGTCTGCACTATGGACCTGTCCCCACTGACTGCACAGCCACTGACGCCATGGGCCTAAGTGCCTCCTATCAAGATGCCATCTCTGACAACTCTTAATTTATTTGAATAAATGCTCCGCTATCTCTTTAAAGGACAATTCCATTTTTCCATGAGACAGATGAATGGTTCTTTGATTTTTGTGAAGTGGTATTACCATACAACTACACAGGCCTATTTAGTGCAAATAAACTATATGGATATACATTTTAAAACTGTGCAAAAGTACACTATTTCCATAAATGATCCTGTAAAAAGGATATCTAATTTTCTATTGACAAGAAACAGACATATCTTAAGAATTGATTGATTTGAGCTTATTGATAAGGGGTTTGATTGAAAGAGAAATGTTTGTCATGTTTTGTGTGTTACATTACTTAGCTGTAATGTGATGTCCACTTAGAGTGGCATGAAGGACATAACAGAGTGGCTGATTCCCAGTGAGACAGGTCTTGACAGTATCATTGGAGAAACAGAGCAATAGACAGCTGTAGGTCCCGTTGCCAAGCCCAGGTGCACAATCCGTGGGCTTCCATGAAGCTGAAGTTTTTTACATTATGGGCCTATTCTCATGTGTCTGAACCATTTTCCCTGGGTCGGCATCATTTGGACAGCCTACAGCGCAATTTGTCTGTGGTGATTGGGTCTGCCTGAGTGGGAACAAAGGTGGTCAGCCTGGCTATTGTGTCCTTTTGTGTCCCATATGTCAGGAGTCTGCTGCACAAACAATGCTGCAACTGCCAAGAGCATAACAGTCATTATCGGGTGTGGAATCGCTGTCATTATCCTGCTGCAATCATAACTCTAATTACAAAAGTTGCTTTGTAAGCAGGTAAATTATGCAATGTTAATTACCCGTGCACAATGCAGCAAGCACATGTTCAAATGCCACACACCATTGTGCCACCATAAAAGCAGCACACATTTTACCCTTTGCCATATGCAAAGCAATGGTGGTCCCTTGATGGCTGCATGATTTAAACACTTATGGTACAGTCACACAACCCTTATAATTAATAATATCTCATTAATAATAGTTGTAATGAATCACCCTTAACTATATTATCTGACATAAACCAATATGTCTGTGTGCCTAGTTCTAATTCATAAACCCCATCCTGTAAACTGCTCCATCTCATTACTCAATATTTGACCTGCTGGAGTAGAGGCTGCTAAGCTGTGGGTAATTTTCAAGACTTTTGTTCCAACACTGTTGTATCAATAATGAGGCAACTGAGGCTTTCATTATTCCTTTATTCCAGCATATAAATACTAACTGGACTTTAAAAGCTGTCACAGCCACAGAGATGAACAAAACTTGAGTCAAGTGGGCTAACAATTATACTAACTTCACTTTTCATTTCAAGGCAACTGAACACATATTGTAATCAATTTCCGAATGCAAAATTCTTCAGCACAAAAATACAATGTTTCATTGCCTCTCACTTTGACAAACAGAGATGACAACGACTTTCCAAAACAGAAGTGAGACAGCAAGGATGATTTTCCCTAAGCAGAGCACAGCACAGCACAGCACAGCACAGCAGCCTTTTTAGCATTAATCACTGTGAGTGTGCACTTTACCAGCCCACTCTGGCAAATTAAATCCTCAGAATAATATCTCCATCATTGCTGTTTTCTGTGCTCTGACACAAGTATCTATCTGGCTTTGGAAAGCAGAATCACAGAGCCTGCCAACTCAGAAAGACCTGAAGCCATGGGGCAATAAAAAGTGACATCAGCAATGGGAAAGTTAATAGTGTGTTTCAGATGCACTTTCTGGAGGAAACCAGTAGCAAAGAGGTTTCATTCACTGTAAGTGACAGTGGCTGGTAATCTCCTTCTATCTCCCATATGCTCTTATGAATTGCAACCTGTTCTCTGTAATAACTTATAAATAGTTAAGGCTTCCTGAGGGGCTGATGCAGCAAATGTGACACACCGTGACGATTGGACATCCTCCACATTTACCGTCTGTACAGATCACAGTAACAGCTTGTTTTGCTTATTCATCTATTCAATGTGATGTTTGATTGTAGCTGGCAGTACCCTATTGTGTTGTAAAAAGTGTCACACCAGTGGCTGTGTAAGCTTCACATAAGTTCTAACTTTGAGAGGCTCATTTCGGCACAGCTGTCAGAGAATGCCTCAAGCTGAATAAACTGAATATAGAAACACAGGCAGAATGAAGACAACATGACTGCAGGAGTCTTTTTCAAAGTGGGCAACTAGCACATTTTCCCTCCACAATTCATGTTCTCTAGTTTGTAAATAATCTGACATACCTCTTGCTTGTGTAGTGAATTATAATTGATCATTTATCTTAGCAGGTAAAATTAACTGGTTGTCATCAGAGCACTATGATGTAAGACAGGCTCTTCTGCTAAGAAAGGGGGAATAAAATATTCTTTATTCAACACTTTGCATTATGCTCTACTGTAATACAACACTGTAAAGCTGATATATGCCTTGGCATGTATTTTTTCAAACTTATAAGAAAAGCCCCAAAGAACCAATCTAACAAAATATCTTAACTGAAAGTGAAGAATGCGAGCCATTTATTAAACCATTTTTGGCTTTCAGTAAAGTGTAGGAGAAACCTTTAACAGCAGCTCTCAAGTTATCACACGATTAGTCAAATAAATGCTTAGCAAAGGAAGTCATGGTCCATTATTTTAGTTAAAATACACACAGAGATAGCAGTGTGAAAAAAGCTAAAATGAAAACAAAACTAAAGCTGAAAAAGAATCATATCAAAGCTTAGCAAATGCAGATGATAGACAGCTAACAAAAGAAAAACTAACATTAAGTGTGTTGGTAAAGAGTTGAGCCAGTTCCTGCTGTCACAACAGCTCCAGTGCACTTTGGCATTTATTGTCCAGCCTCTCAACTTTATTAGAAGGATGAGCACCATTCATTCAAAAAAAAAGAAAAAAGAAATTCCTCATTTACTATTTGACATTGGTGGTGGACAGTGTTGTCTAACAGATTGGTCCAAAATCTCTCAGAGGTGTTCAAATGGGTTGAGATCTGATTCACAGCATTTTCATCAAATCTCTTCAATCAGTAGAGAAATGTTTCATTGCAGTACAAAGGGGATCACTCAGATAACCTTGCAGTGATTTGCAGAGACTCTTCCGTCTAAGGAGACAAGTGGACCCGAACCATGTCAGCAAAATGCTCCCCCACAACATACCAGAGACACCAGATCCCCTCACTGTAGAGGTCAAGCATTTAATTTAATTTAGCCTCTGTCTCTATGTGCAAGGGTAAAGGTTATAACCCTTAAGATTTGCAAGCAATCAGTCCCCATTTTTGATGTTTTTTTTTGTTTGTTTGTTTGTTTAGTAAAAGCTATTCAGTGCATTCAGTAATTATTCCTCTAAATAGTAGTTTTTATTGGTAGTGGTGGAGTGTGCCATTCCTGTGTTGGATTCAGATTTTCTACCCAAACAAAATGGTTTTGTAGGAGGAATGTAATCCAGTGCCATTCTATCTTATTGTATAACAACCACACTATTTACAGTTCACTCTTATTATACCGTCTCAGAGCTGTATTAAGTTACTGTTCTACTGTTGCTTTTCATTCACAGTGTTAAATCTGTGAATTATGGGTTGGGTGTTATTGTGAAGGATCCACAGAGGGGACATATTCACAAAAGGATTGCAAAGCCTTTGTGGCCACAAAACCTGTAGAAATGAGACAAGAAGAAATCATGCAATTTACAAAGCACCCGCAAAGGGTGAAACACACCCCAAACTGCACTAAAGCATCTTGGTGTTCTTTTGCTATATGTATGTATGTAAATGAGAGAATATCTATTTATTTGGCGCACAACTGGCCCCTTTCTATGCAAATAGGCCTCATTGCAAAAATAGCCCAATTCAGCACTAATAGCCACACACAGAGTGGAATTATTAGCTTCTTCAGAGAGTTAGTGGTAACTTAAACTCTCTTTCTCTCTGCATATCTTCAAGCTTGTAAGCCATGAATATATACTGAATTGGTATTGAATGATATAAGTCTTCAGTCAGACATAGGACCGAGAATCAAGTGGATATGGGGTGGTAGGCTTCTCTTGGACTTTTAACAACATAAAAATAAAAATGTCCTGACAGTGCTGTTGGAGCTTAATCACTAAGATTCCCAATGAATAAACTTAGAATCGCTGTGCAACAGCTGACCTGCATAGATGTGCAGCTGAACAAAAAACATTAATTACCATCAAGTCCAGTGTTAATTAAATTACTGCTGCTGTGCTGCTTGTGTAAATACACACAGCCTCTTTCTCAGTTTGGAGAGATGGCCATTGTTTCAGCTGCTGTGTGGTACTTCAGTCAGCTGTGACATGGGCAACTATGGGCAACAAACAGAACATCACTGCTAATGCCTCTGTGAAATTTCTATTCAACAGCATTATTGTAAGATTCTGACATTAATCTAACATGTTTCAGACCTACCTGAGTCACAACTGCATTTTGACATGTCCACAGCTTGGGTATAGATGTGAAATATTGGCAATAAAAGAAGCTAAATGGATGAAAGTTGGTCTGTGATTATGGAAAGATATATGTGTATGCACCTCTGCCAATTAAAGACATACAGAGGCTCTGCAGTTTTCTTAATAGGCAAGCCTGAGCTGAAATGTGGAGAACAGCCTTAAAACATCTGTTCACTCAGATAAAATGCATCTACAAAACATAGAATAATCTTAGGCATTTTTTGTCAGCAGATCAGATGATTTTTGTAAGGGAATAGGGGAACACGAAGGAGCAGAGCAATTAGATGAGGCTTTGCAGGTGACATACAATGCCTTTTCAACTTTTCAACAAGCTAACCAACTTGACTCTGCCCTGCTGCTGTGTGCGCAGCATGAAATCAAATAATTACTGACTGACAGAAGGTGTGTGCTTGTGTTAGAGGGTCTCTTAAATAATAGTGTTTATAAGTCAAAATAAATGTAATAAATGGCTGTTATTCTTAAGCTTGATAGAAGTATTTTCACTTTCATAATTTACATAAATTACATTATCACATAATTTCACTTTTAGCTGCTTGATAAAGACAGGTCCTGGTGTGAAAATCCTTTAAGTGATGATGTACAGAAGATGGCATAGTGTAAATTACAACTGTAAAAATGGTGCAGTTCTTTTCCCTGCAACATATAAACCACTAGTCCTGACAACTCATAGCGGTAGACTTTCATGCTCTAGCAAACAACAGACAAAGATCAAATGTGTGATATGAGACATGAAAACTATACAGGGATAAGCAGCTGCAGCTGCAAAGATTGCCACTGAGGGAGGAAAGAAAAAAGAAAAAAGAAACAGGTAGATAATGAGAACACAGTGGGTTTGCACTGTCTTGGTGCTGACAGACAGGAGCAGTGGTCCTGAACATGTACGTGGTTCAACAAGCCTCTGACATGGTGAGCCCTGCTCGTTGGGACTGTCAACCTTCAGCAGAGCACATCATCTCTCCATGAGGATTTCATCACATTAGCCTAAGCCAAGCACATAGATAGCAGCAGCAGCTATACTGCATCATCCACAGGCAGACACACAATCACCAATTAGAGCTATCACGCATACTGTAATTAGCAAGACTGACTGATTTGTGCTTGTGTAAAATGTATTCATATTATCCAGATTACAAATAAGCACATTCATCTAATTAGCTTTCATAGCACACAAGTTTAATTAACGTTAATACATTATGATACCTCAAAATCCAGAGATTACAAGGCTCCAAGGTTCTAGTTAATTAGAGCATTCACACATTGATAGGCAGGACTCACAGTCTCTTTCCCTCAGCCAAGTAAATCTAAGGGTCAAAATGGGTAGACACTTCACTTCTGTGTTTTTTGAGATTTTTTCTACAAGCATCTGAGAATGTTATCAAGGTAACATTCCTCTATAGTCACTGAAGCACTACAGACATCTTGTCCAAATATTTTTTTCGCTTCCAGTATCTCCTGTCTTTGTTGAATGAAATTATACTACCAGCCAAGTCAAATTGGCAATTACAGAGGCTGTCATCCGCCCAGCTCCGCCTTACTGTTTGTTTACAGAAAGCTTACAAAAAGGACATTTGCAGATATCACCCTCTGTATTTATCTTGACGATGCCAGGCAAACAGAGAGAATACTGAATATTCATTGTATGTGCAGAGAACTTTCACACTTCGTAGAGTTAACTTTGCACTCACATGGTGTGCAAAGCTACATTAACATAAAATGGCTCATTATAGTATAACATGGCTACTAGGTCAGCTTTGTTATTAATGGAGGAGGTGTATCTGAAAGAAAAGCACCAGGGTTAATTTGTTGTCAGGGTCTGAGTATAAATCAGAAAGAGCATGATACAGCCTCCTGAGATGTTGCCCTTGTTACTGTGAGAGTCGTGTTTTCAAGAGCGGGTAACACCCACGCTGTACTAAAAACGATTTCTCTCTTACACACATGCACATACACGGAACATACACACTAAAAATTATTTGAGAGCATATGAGGACAGAAAATCCACCTTCATGTAATCACCATTACTGAGATTTTGGGAGATAATTATGATATAGACAAAATATGGGATTACAAAGTGACATGACTTGTTTGGTTGTACACTTCAGAGTCTTATCATTGATATTTCTTGTCCTCCTCTCCCCAACAGTGACTCAGTAAGTAGGCTCAGTAGGTGAGCTTAAGTCCAAGTGTATGTCAGAATGGAAGAAAACTTTATTTTGATTAATGAAAGAACTAAATATAATATATGGGAAAGTGGTCAGGGTGGGTGGTGGGCATATAGGTCAGGCCTTTGAAACCACAGTCCTAAGTTAGGAAAAGTCATGGTTTCCGCTAAATGTAACAGTAAACACATCCAGTCTTGTGCTTAACCAAGACCAGAATCCTTCCCTAAACTTAATCCAGTGCCCAAACATAACCATAAAAAACAGAAATTGTGCCTTTATTGCTAGGAGCAGATACTGTAGGAAAAACAAATGAAATAAGTTGCCAGCGAACATATTGTTTTTTTCAATCCTGAAAGATAAGTTGATTTCAAATGTTTTCAGCAGGTTGTTAAAAAATCTAATGCTAGTATTATATTTCTGTCAAAACATTAATTATTGACTGTTGCAGAATGTCAGAATACAAATGTAATTTCTAAGAGACAGGGTGACAAACGAAATGTTTCTGTATTGACTTTGTGGTTTCTAATAGTCTACTATTCTTCTTGGGAATAAATATGGCAAGTTGATGGCAATTTTTTTCATTATTACTATTTATACGGACAATGCACATTGATCAGCATTGTTGTGAATGTGCTAGTGGTAGCCAAGTAGATAGTCTCTAATCACAGGTTAAAAAGCTAAAAGAGAAAAAAATGTGATTGTAAATCAGTATTATAAGAATGTATCATGCAAACAGTCAGTTTGTTATGTTGCCATTTCTTATGAATAATATAGCCAAATTTCTATTTAGGAATACAGTGCATAATACATTTTCTACTACTCTGTAATACTGCTCATATTTATGGCTCCTTATTAAACCCCATTTAAAATGGACATAAAGCACCCCCTCTGTTTGGGGGGAAAAAACAAAAAAGTGAAAATTACTGCAGTGCATTTCAAGGACTGTCACAACATGTATCTCCTTAAACACAATGAAACAATTACTGATGCTCCTCTATCATTATATTTGCCTGAGTCATTCTTTAAAAGCTTTACTGAGTGTGATTTAGAACTCAAGGGTCCAGAAAGATGAATAAATATCATCACTTTAGCCTGTTAAACACAAAATGATGACAAAGAGCCATCCACGCACCCAAAGAGTGAGCAAGCGAAAGAGTGTGGGTGTATCTATGTATAGACAAGTTGGATTTTGTCTGCTTTACATCCTAAGATTCTTCTATCAGAGAGGTCTAACATATTCTAACAGGGGAAATTGGTAAAATATTAAAAGTAGAAAACCTGAGAAAAAATGTTAATGATCAATTAGTGTTGCTTTTCCAATATCAAGTTTCCCCATTCAGGGACAACTTTTGCAAATCTCACCCTGAATACAATTATTGTAACATTAGGAGCACAAACAGGTTCAAACTAAATATTAATTTTAGCCAGCCTACCTGTTTATGGTGGCATGTCTTCAAACTGTGACAACTGAGAAATCGTTCTACTATTTTCTTAGATTGCAATCAACTTCTATATTCAAACTTACTTTTCCATTGGATTCAGACATTGAAGGATATTTTACAACTGCAGATGAAATCGTCAAATACAATTAACGACTTTGGGTTAATGTTCTGGTATTATGGTCTTTTTCAGATACAATTTTATAAATACTGAGTCTATATGAAAATATCTGTGAAATTTTACTCATTAGAACTGATTCAAATTTTTACCTCCGCCATGGAGGTAATGTTTATCACAAGGGTTTGTCTGTCTGTTTGTTTGTCTGTTAGGAACATAACTCAAAAAGTTAAGAATGGATTTGGATGAAATTTTCAGGAAACGTCCACAATGGATAGCCACCCGCTTCCACATCATTGCACTTTGTGAGTAGCGTCTGGCCACTCTCCATTGGGAAATGTTTGCATCGTGGTGGGTGGGATATTTTCAGCGTCAAACAATCATACTGCTTGGTCATGACATCCATGTGGAGTATGCCAATAATGTCTTTACAACCGACTGAGTTTCTTCTTATTCTGGCTTTAAGTTTCGGGAATCGTCAATAACACAAAACATATAGCTTCTCTTAAATCATCTCATCAGCTGCTCCAACTATACCAGAAACTCAAACTTGAACGGTTGAGCTTAACATCACCACATTCAGCCCTCCCTCTGTTCACTGACTGGCCCACACAATTATGAGCAGGAAAAAAACAAAGTCTATTGAGAGTTCCCTGACTATGTGGCAGCTTAAAATAAGTAAGCGGACCACCAGTGGGGGCTAACCTGGATACGCAATGGGACCAGGAACAAGTGACTAAATTTTGGGGCTGTTCTGGATCACTGTGCAGTAGTTATGTCCATAGTCATGACTGTAATAATAACGAAGCAGTGAGTAAGTAAGTCTTGCGCAGCCTCAGTGCAGTCTCAATACAGTTGCACTGCAGTGAGTCACAGAGTGGCTGCTGTCAGTTGCCATCTGTCATCAGAGGAGAATGTGTACTGTATACGGTCGATAAATGCAGCACTACTGTGCCGTGCAACCCCAAAAAAAAACGTTTTGCTGCCTGGCTCGATGCATTTCTGTCGTTATTTTACATTGTTTATTATTATTACAGCAATGTGCGCAATGGGACCAGGAAGAAGTGATTAGATCTGGATCTGGTGATCCAGATCTGTGTCGGGAGGGGTGGGGGGTTCAGTTGCCCTGGCGAAGGTCTGTTCTCTCCGAGTGCTTTTCTAGTTCTAGATCTAACTTTCCCGCCTCCTCCAACAGGTTGTTTAGGAAGCTATGTCTAAAAATCAGCATTATTAATGACCAGTTACTCCAGTTGGTTGGATATGTGACCCCCTCCTTCACCTCAGCCATTCTAAAGACCATTTCATGAATAATGTAAATGAACTTATACCACATCTTGAAGTTATGGCGTAATGGCTGCAGCAGCAGTAAGATAGCATATAGCAATATATAAACAGGAATCTAATGATGAATGGGAAAGGGAAGAAGCTATTGTTGCACAGTCCAAATTTCAAAAGGTTGTTTCAGAATCCATGATGGTGACTAAGTCATTTTCCAAAGGTAGGTGGAGGTCACCAGCTTTGCTTTAGTACAGACTGACTACAGAATTTAAAGCAAGGGTAGGCTCATACTAAAGCGACAGTCTAATGCCTGTCTTATTTGACTTTCTAGTGTGACGTATTAATGGGTTCTGCCTCAACATTGCATCGCTAGCTCTTGAGCAGCGAATTTCAAATTTTCAAATAACTTAAAAAGAGAGAAGAGATAGAATTAAGTAATTTTACAGCCAACAAGTGCAACCCCACCCCCATACCCATCAGTGTAGTCCATCTAAAAGCTTTTTTTTTCTTGTTTTCCGTAATACCAGCCCTTAAGTCTATCAATGTGGCCTAGAATAAAATGAATAAAAATGCCACATGACTTTCAGTCACTCACATATGCAGACACAGACAAACACAGGCACAAAAACTAGCAGACAGACACAGAGGGTATTCCTGTCTCCTTCACCCTGATGTAGATGGATGCCCCTGGCTGTTGATCCTGAATCTACATTAGGTCATTACAATAAGCAGCGTGGCCCAACAAAGCCGACGAAGTGGAGGGAGCAGAGCAGCTTGGGAGGAGAACTACTCTCCCAGCCCTGTGGGGAAACAACCTTGACATAGTCATCTATCTTAGTTACAGAGGAGTTAGACCTACTGAAACACACACAGAGGAGCTAGGCCAGGCCCTGCAATCTCTGCTGTTATGATATAACATTAAAGAAACTAATAGAGTGCATCTAAAAATATTGAAGATATCACAGGGAGAAAAAGAGGTTTGGTTGGAAATAATAGATGACAAAAGTATTAGGGTATTGGGGGTTGTTGATTTTGGTCAGCTGGTGGCAAGGGTGCTCCAAGGTTAGACATAACCTCCCTACCTCCCTTCAACACAGGTGACTTCTGACCCCCGGCGTCAGGTGAAGGTAATATGGAGAGGCTGAGGGTGGACCAGGTCATGGTGGAGAGACACACAGAGATGAGATGTCTGGGGAGGAGGTTGAGTGTGTGTGTGTGTGTGTTGTAGGGGTGGAGTAGGATGGGGGGGGGTAAGGGAGTCACTGCAGTGAGCTCTCACTCAGTCACCCTGGGGCTGCCTGTGTTTACGGAGCTGTCAGTCACGTGGTGAGGCCTCTCCCAGGGGACACGGGCCACCAGGGCGATGAGAAAATAATAGCTCCTTCTGTCAGAGCTTCGAGGGACAGGGGTCTGATGGACACCACTGGGAATTAGAGCCAGCCTCCGGGACACATCCCGTCCACACTTAAATACAGGCAGGACAGACACTCACACACAGGACAAGGTAGAGCAAAGCATACCAGTATCCCCAGTGATGATGACTAATAATGTTAAGATTCTTACACTTTTGATGTCCTTGGGTCTTGTTGACATTACTAACCTAGGGCAAAGGTTATCAAGTTTCAAACACATCTAAAGAAGAAAAGTTATCAAAGGGTGGTACTGTACAGCATTTCTTCCTTTCTAATCTTTGTGTGCTTATATAGCTACAAGGACTTTTGAAACTTTCTGAGCATTTTTAATAGTGAAACTTGAAATGGTGACTTGCTAAACTGCTGCCATTTCAATTCATGGAATAACAACTTTGGATGAATCCTTTCAATAATTTAATGTTTGTTCATTGTTTGTCTCCTGAGTTCGATTTAAAAAAACAGCATAGCTTGTCAGTGCAATGTCAGCCAACTCTCACTCTCATCCTTGAATGCATCAACAAGGACAATGTTCAAAATACTCATATTTCAACAATTACTTCAACAATAAGGAATGTGTATTGATGGGATAACCTATCTCAAAAGATTTTCCAGGTCTCTGAAGTTAATATTCATATTGCAATGAAATTGATATTGATTGCTGGCTGCCTGGTGGGAGATCAATCTGAGAAATAGTGCTATGTTTTGGAAAATTGTCATCTGTGAATCATAAACAGTTTGTCATAACTGGGTTATACTACTGCTATTGTCCTACTTTCTACAGCAAACAGTGCCAGACTTGACATAAGGCAGTAAGGCAGACTTTCCATCAACTATGCATGTGGACTGCAGTGTAAAGCAACACACTAATGCTGTATAAAAGTGGTTGAGCATGGCCTTTGGTGATGAGCAGGATTGGAAACCACTGGTCTATCCATAAAATCTG
Organism: Rastrelliger kanagurta; assembly: GCA_024605255.1. NCBI lineage: Eukaryota > Metazoa > Chordata > Actinopteri > Scombriformes > Scombridae > Rastrelliger > Rastrelliger kanagurta. The sequence goes on along the minus strand of JANJYQ010302574.1, from coordinate 1,442 downwards.
ACTTTAAATCAGGCTGGACCACCATTAAAAAGGCTGAAAGATAGCATAGTGCTCATCATTAGTGCAAACACTCAGAAATCATGGGGTAGCATCTGTTTTCTGCACATCCTCCCACATCAATGCTCAGAGCAATAGGCCGCAGGGAAGTGGGGCTACAGAGGGCTATTCCCCTGTCTCTTACCATGAATAACAATCTCTACCTCCAGGTAATTAAAGGGGACAAACGATGTCCACGGGGCCACACCAGCCTATCATTAAGCAAAGCTACTATTACAATGAGCATGTGTACACCCATGAGGAGAAATAGGCTCTTCACACGTCAGTCCACGAAACATTAATGGCCATTGATTTTGAGTGGACTAGGAGAGAGCACATTTCACTATATCTATTACACAGATTAATCCATGTGTTGTTTTTTTTTATCTACCTGTCTTAATGCAATGCTGCACATTTCATGCTTTGTTCTCAGCTGCCTCAAAGGGGGTATCCTACTGCCTTTGTCTCTGTCGGGAGCCTAGACAGGATGATGCACTCCTTACTGATGACCCGGCCTCTGCTCTGGGTTACACTGGTCCCACAGATTGCATACACTAACCACTACAAAGACAGGCACAGACCAAGAACTATGCATTCTCAGTGCTGAAGGAGTAATTATATTCATGAATGCAAGTGGGTTTTTTTCTTACAAACACCACTTACAAATTAATGTGCACACAGGCCTATAGTGTGCAATAGAGTTTTATTATAAAATTTAGAGCAGAGCAGACATCTGAGATGCACAGACGGACAATACACATCAGTCAGCTGTGTACACTTCCTCATCCCACTTGGAATTGGATATCGGCATCACAATGAAACTGAGCTACTGCTAATCATGCACAAACTTCACTACTATGTTTAAAAGATACTACATGAGACAAACAGGAGTATGTAATTAACCGCCTGGATTTGAAATCTGAACTTACATTTACACTGCTGGTGTGACTTTGCTTTATGTTTTTGTTTCAATTGGTGAAATACGAATCCAGTTTTATCATTGTGCTGGACCATAAAAGGCACATTATTAATGGTATTACAGTTATGTTGCAAGTAATGGAGCAGATGTCAAGATAGAGATTGGAGACTGAGAGACTCTCATCCCAAGCAAGATAACTAGAGTAAAGAAGCAATTAGTTAGAGATCAACAATATTAAAAATTTGAAAGGGACAATATACTTCTGGAGGAGGAGAAGGAGGTGGAGGAGGAGTAGGAGGGGGAGGAGGAGGTGGTGACAGAGGTAGAAAAGATGAAACTGGGAGGGCACTAAGAAAAACGTGATCTCCAGTAGCCCATTGCTGTTTCACCCCCACATTTCAACCTGCATCCAAGCACAGGACAGCCCTAAATCAAAAGACACTTTAAAAACACCAGGAATGAAAAACACCCCAAGTACACCTGGTGC
>JANJYQ010301925.1:0-13141 GCA_024605255.1 Rastrelliger kanagurta | reverse complement strand
TTTTTTTTTTATGATTACCTTTGACAGACATTTTTTCTGGGTGCATGTACATTTCATCGAACATTGCCATCACATTCAGATTTGTTTTTGGGACATCTCTTCAAACATGTTTGTTCTCCAAACTGCTTTTTTCTGGGAAGTTGTGATGTGGACTGCAGCTGTGGACATCTAATATAAAAACTATTTTTTAAAGGTGCAATGCCTTCTCACTTGGAGGATCTTCGTCGAGGGTTCATGGGAGTTTAGTAGTTAGAAACAATGGTTTTTGAAGCCGAGGAGAAATACCATCAAGTGTCTCACTTGAACTGAGTGTTTTTGGCAGATGCCTATGTGCACACCTCTGTCTACTTGTTTGTGTGTGACCTACAGCAGAGCTTAGGGAATATTCAAAAACTGAAAGCCAGTTTATTGATAGGATTCTGGACCTGCTTTTCCTCTCATGTCATAATTCCTCTTTTGTGTCTACCCTACCTCTAAAGTCAAGAAAAATTACCCCCATATCACCCTGTCCTCTCAGCAGAAACAATTTACTCTGTCTGAAAATGTTTCTGAGGAGAAAAACATATTGTCAGCTCTAAGCAACCAACCTATGTGTTGTGCATGTTTGCATAGCAAGCCCAATTTTACATTTCTCATAATTAACCACAAGATGACTTGCATCAGCCTGGGCTGCACTACATGCATGTTCAGTCCTACAAGGACAATATATACATTTGGCCACATCAAGAGACATTTTCTCCAGGGATTAAAGTTTTAAAGCACATGAGCCACATTTTGGAGCTGACTACGTGCTCTCCACGGTTGATAAAAAAGCTCATTTTCCTGGGACCTCTCACAAATTTAAAGAGAATCTCATATAATAATTTGTGTTACATCATGTCTGTTGGCTGTCCACAGTCCCATATGACATCATGCCCCAACATATATACAAACCATATTACCATGTACATTAATCAAACTGTTGCCTGTGTTGTGCCAAGCATGAATCATTGCGTTGAGCCCCCGGTGGGTGTGGATGGGGAGTTACTTTTAATTAATCTTTTGAGTGTGACTCATTTGATTGTGTTTTGGCTTCCCCCTCCCATAGAGAACGTGTAGCTTCGGGGGCTTTGACCTGTCCAACCGCTCACTCCATGTGGTCAACACTGGTTCAGAGGCCAATGTAAGTGCTGCTGGTTTATAAAATCAGAAGAGACTATAGGAAGCATAAGCTGAACTTTCTTGTCACACTAAACCACCTTTTCTCCTCTCTTTCTGTCTTTGTTTTTGTGATCTCTCTCTGCCTTATGTCTCCTCCCTTTCACACTCTACTGCATCATCCACACCTCTCCTCATCTTTCTTTTTTGCTTCTTTCTGTTCCTTGTTCACCCCCTTTTTTCTCTAATATCACAGAATAAAGAGCAGGAGGCTATATACAGAGAAGTGGTCAAATCCCCCACCACATCTCGGATTTCGCTGGGTAAGAAGGTCAAGTCGGTCAAGGAGACAATGAGGAAACGTATGTCCAAGAAGTACAGCAGTTCCTTGTCTGAACAGGTTAGACATAAACACACTTGGACCCACACAAACACACATGGGTACAGTTTTTGAATTCTGTATTTGTTCAGATAAGATTGAATGACACAGTTCAGTTAAATCCTTCTTGATGTTAGGGAAATGATGTATGTATAAACAAAGTTGAACCTCAACTTTATTTAAAATGGAGGCAGCCAACACATGCATGGTCTCACAAATCGACACATTTTGTCTTTTATCCTCAAAACAGTGAGGCACAGCTGTAAAGAAATGTAAGCTCCTCGAGTTCTGCAAACATTTAGAGAATGTTTTGCAGTATAAGCCACATCTTCTGTCCACAGGCAGTGAGTGGGTGGGAGTATTTGTGTTAGTTACAGAATAAACACAGAGCACTAAAACACACACATACACACACATTTTGGATTTCTTTTTGCGCTGTACTCTCCCTGGGCCCAGTGTGTAGGGTGGAGTGTGTGCTTCATACTGAGCTCATGAAGTGATGCAAGTCTCCCCCAGGCTAGTTCTTAGGAAATGGAGAACTAAAATGTGAGAGTGTATAATGGCTGTCTCATCTGCACTGGCCTAATTTTTTGGGCATCCAGTAGCTTTACCGGTGGCCTGGCCAGGTCTACAGCTTTATGTCACCCTGCAGAATGTGTCATTCGTGTACAATAAACTATGATCATCATGGTGGTCTCAACACTGTGACCCATGTGTCCTGGCACCAGTCATAGAGCTATTGGTTAGCAAAGAGCAAAAAAAAAAAAAAAAACAGGAAAATAACTGCCCTTTCAGAATTTGCCAACATTGGTAATTTTAGAGGCCACAATGCCACCTAGTGGATTACTGACACAAAAACATGAAAATATGTACAGTGAATGTACAGTAACAGTGTGTTGAAAAGAATCACAGTTTAAGGCTATCTTAATTTCAGATCTATGATTTAATTCTGTAAATTACTAATGCAAGCTAAATAACTAACTGACCCTTGTTAAAATAGCACTTTGATGGTCAGCTGAAATAGTATCTTTACTTCCACAATTTTATATAATACTGAAAAAGGTTGTTGGAACCAAAAGCCAATGTGCTATCAGCTATGTAAAAAAGAGGTAGAGATTTTACAGGACAGGCAGAGAAACAGGATTGTTAAATTCATAATGATGGTATTGGATGAACACTTGCAACATGCAGCTACTAGTGCAACATGTCACCAGAGAAGATGGTCTGTTGACCAGGAACCTATCTGATTGCAATATTGTGTGTCTGGCATGGAATGCACCTGTTGTTCATTTAAAATATTTGTTTAACTGGATGCAAGTAGTGTCTTACTTCTCTGAGAAGTCCATTCACAGTGCACATGCACTGGAGGCATAATATTTTTACACTTTTGTGAATGATATATTGGACTATGATTGGCTTCCGAACTATGTGAGGGTGGAGTTTTATTTTAATTATCTAATTTATTTATTTATCTCTTAACTACTCAACATTTCCTTTGTGTCTTTCCATTATGTTATTTCATTACCAATCTATATCAATGCCTTTTTTTCCGTCTTCCAGTCCAGTCCAGATGGAGCTCCTGGTTCTCCACAGTCCCCTCAGCCTGACACCGACTCTCTGGAAAAGCCCAAGCTGAAGGCCGGAGGTTCTGTGGAAAGTCTGCGTAGTTCACTCAGCGGACAGAGTTCAATGAGTGAGACAAGACTTTTTCTTTTTTTTCTTAATTTGTTTGTCCTTCAGTGTTTTATATATATTCTTGGCAACATACTGAGTAAATTTTCATTCTTATTGACACCTTGCATAAAGAAATAGATGACATTGATCTTATTTTTGTTTCCTTAAAACATTATTAAGCATTTTCAACTATTCCAAATCCTCCATTACTTCAAAATAAATAAATAAGATTGTAGTTGAGACATATAATATCTAGTTTGGCCATGTACACCTAGGGAATCAATAAATCATCAAAGTCATAAGTGTATAGCTTTAATCAATGTTTTGAATAATGCTTAAAGAACCGCTTTGCTGATTTTTAACCTTGTTTCTACCTTTCTGAATTAGGGATGCTGTGTGAAAAACAGCAACAGTTGTTTTTAATATTCTGTGTCTCTGGAGAGCAGTTGTAGTATCTGTGGTCCTTCCAACACCTCCATTGTTTGACACGTACTGTGATATAGGTGTCAAGAAAGAATTACGAAGTATATTGGTAGTGGTGCCTTCAAGGACAATAACATGCGAGTTTCACTGACTTTGTTTTATGATCCTTGCACACAGGTACAAAATATTCAGGCTTACTCAGTACAAATGTTTTGTAAAAGATCATTTCAGTAAAGGCATATAAAGCTACTTTAATTGATTATATTTAATATCACCACTGTTTTTGTATCCACATCAACTGACAAAAATTACCTTTTAACACTAGATGGTGCTCATATCATTTGCAGCTGGATGGTGTTTGTTTCTAATACTAACAGATGACTTAACCTTTGTCTTCCCTCTGGCATTACATGTATACCAATTATGATGTTTTGTGGTGTGCTGGTCATGAAGAACAATTCTCCTTCTTGATCACACCCAGTCTCACCAGCTGCTTTGTGTGCTGTGACTTCAGAGAATTTCCAAGCGCGTTGCCCTCTCGGGTCATCTTATCTAATTACACCTTATGATTAGTTCAATCTGTTGATTCCCGTCACGCCTTTGTGGGAAAATACTGTCCATCATTTGCCAACTTGCAGTGATTGTAAGTCATTGAACACAGAGGCAAACACACAGGCAGACAGGCAAACATGCTGTAATGATTAGGTAGGAAGTTGTACTGCTCTCATTGCGTGTGTGCATAGGTACACAATTTAGCTGTAAGCCAAAATCTGCTCAGATGAATACAGGAGTCAGAAGAAGTTGTTCCTGTGCTTTATTGAGCAGCACCCTTATATACACTATAGATATCAGTGAAAAAGAAAAAAACAGAGAGGAATACAATCAGCAAGAAGCATGATAAGATTCTACAATATATGTATGCTACCCTAACCCCATAATAGCCTCTCTAATATAATACTTCTTATACTACTCATAACGCTAATGCTAGTGCAGAAGAATACAAAGATACAACCTATTTATAAACTTTGTTTCTCAAACTCTATGATATATAATAATAATAGTCCATAAGGACAATAAATTATGAAAACACATATTGTAGATACCTTTTACTTAAAGGTTTTAAAAATACAATAATACTATAGAAATTACAAATATAAAACCTCCATGGATCAAAAACTCATTAAAAATATAAAAAGTCATTACTGACTTTGTTTGCAGTTCCAGGTGTACTGTTAACCATTTTACAGATGTGTTTTTACAAAGGAGGTTTAATACTTTTTGGGCTACTTTTTTTTTGCAATACCATGAATGGCCACTGGGAAAAATTCTCTACAAGACTGAGGGCTGGCACCCTACCCAGCTTTTATAAAACATCCATAGACAAGTCAGCAAAATTGTGGCTGCACACTAAAGACTAAAATGGAAACTAAAGAAAAAAAATTCCTGTTCTGGGTCAAAGTGCAAGTCAGGCTAAAAGAAAACCAAAAGGATTGACTGTGTTGGTTGAGAGTATAAGGGACACCTCCTCTTAACAATGAATATTATTACCCTTATCACAAATGGCCAGTGATTGATTTATAGGTATTTTACAGCTTTCATAAATGTCCACGTGTGTTTTGTGTCCAGGTGGTCAGACTGTGAGCACTACCGACTCATCAGCCAGTAACAGAGAAAGTGTAAAGTCAGAGGATGGTGACGATGAGGAACCGCCTTACAGAGGACCATTCTGTGGTCGTGCACGAGTCCATACTGATTTCACCCCCAGCCCCTACGACACTGACTCCCTCAAACTAAAGGTACTTTATGACATGGCCATAGCTACACTGTATAAACTTGTGACTATAGTTAAATGTTTTCAGGCTTCTAAGTTTTAACTATAAGTGTCTACAAAAAAATATCTAGAATCACTTGCAATTCATTACCACTGCAGGATCACAGATATGATTGTGCGGCATGAATACTGTGTAATGATGAACAAAACACATTAGAACATAAGTCTTATTTTATTAAACATATTGATACTCAACTGTTCAGGGTCAACAAGGTCAACACAAAAATGCAAAAGTCAGCTCACTGTTGGATCTGTTTTTTTTTTTCCTTTGTCATCTTCCAGCGTGGTGATGTGATTGACATTATTAGTAAACCACCCATGGGAACGTGGATGGGTCTGCTGAACAACAAAGTAGGCACCTTCAAGTTCATCTATGTGGACGTACTGAATGAGGAGGAAGAGAAGCCCAAAAGGCCAGTGAGAAGAAGGAGGAAGGGCCGACCACCCAAGCCAACCTCTGTGGAGGAGCTACTGGAGCGCATCAATCTCAAGGTAGCATGCCAGAAACCTGCCAGAAAAATTGTCATACCATGCCAAATAGGTTAAATTCACACCCTTGTTGCAACAATTGATTGAATTCTCCAACCTTAAGATCCCACCCATTTGATACCTAACTAAGAGAAAACAAATTACAAGAAGTAAATGGAAATATTGTTTTAGCCAAATATGATGAAAACACTTTTGCAAACACGCAGAGATAAATACAGTATAGCTGATTACATGCTGCACAGCATAGGACGTTTGATGTGACGCTGATGCATAAACATTAACACCCACATTCTCACAGCCCTGCCCTTGCAAATAACTTGCATCTTTCATAAAAACCTACATGTCACTGTGAGCTTTATATCATCTCCTCCCACTCAGACAGCCAGCAAGCCACATTTCCCAAAATAGAGACAGAGACTTTGTTGGTTGCCCGTTTTGTCTCGGCCCAGATTAATGGCCAAGTCACAGATTAAAGATCCAGAACCCATTATCAGCTGTTACAGCAGAGGCTTCCTAAGATGTGACTTGAGGTGCTGCGTCAGAGCTCATGTCTCTGTAGTTACCACCGGATTCTCAGAGTGGGCGAGTTAGACTAAACACATGTAGAATGTCGTAGAGTTAACAGTTTGCAACCATTGGCATTGTTTAACAAGTGTGTTAGCTTGTCTTACTGTAGGCTACTGTTCCTTGCTTTTTGTTTTGCTGAAATAAAAAAAGTTTTCTGTTTTCTTATCCAGCGTAAAGTAGAATCTGAAGTGCATCACGCTTCACACTTACTATGCTAACATCTCCTTATCAGGTGTAGAGAGTAGAGCTATTCTTGGATGTGTAAAATTGTTTAACACACATGAACTGTGGCTGCCTATAAATGTAAAGTGTAAATCTTTACGCTATTGTTAGTTATTATAAGTTTTGGCCACCGGATGTTCTTCCAAAGAGGCAAGAAGATGCTATAAGTGAGAATACACGGCAGCCTGTGTTTGTGTTAGTTAGTACTTTGTTTAGTCCTGTAGCATCCAGCAGAAATAGAACAGAAACACACAGTTCTCCACAGTGGACTCCACCATTGTAATTGATGGTCTTCCTGGGGACAGACAGTCTATGTATTCTTCCAACAAAATGTGTGGGTCACAGAAATCTAGAAGACCAGTAATATCCAAAGTGGAAAGTAGTTATGAGTGCTTTGAATGATAGTGTCAGCTGTCTGTGCACTAGCACAGGGCGTTTCCAGATCTTAAACTTTCTTTGTTTGTGCCCTCTCAGATAGCAAAGTGGTTAGAGTGACTAGCTTTCGTGTGTGCTTGTGTATAAAATTTGCCCTTCTGTGGTTGAAGACTACTTTGATGTAATCGTCTCCACCTTATGTTCCCATATTTACATTGGCGGGTTTCCCTTTCAAGTCCTGTTTGCCAGTTTAGTCACAGTTAGAGGAGCTTGGGACTGTGCCACACACTCCAGGCTGTTAGTTGATTGGTACAGCTAAATGGCTAAGGTTCCTACAACTCACTTTTATATGCCTGTCAACATGACGAAGTTTGTGCCCTATTAAAATGTGTTGACAGCTGAGGCAGCAATAACTGAATTAGCCATGGCATAACATGATTACATACCATCTGAAAATAAAAATAGTGATTTAGATTTGACTCACCACTGGTTTAAAAATACATAATGTGGATGGGAAATTGTGAGCAAATGACAATGTGTACCCTGCTGATTTTTTTTTTCTTTACCCCACCTCTATGTTTGTGGACTGTGTAGTTTGTTTCACTGACCTCATGACTCAGATCCAAAGTGTATTTTTCTTTAGTCTAGTGTATTTTTGTCTTAAGACACCATCACTCCTAACTGCCAAAATGAAAGCTGACTCTGACCTGACATTTTTATCATACAGGAGCACATGCCCACTTTCCTGTTCAACGGCTATGAAGACCTGGACACTTTCAAGTTGCTGGAAGAGGAGGACCTAGATGAGCTGAACATCAGAGACCCTCAGCACAGAGCTGTACTGCTGACTGCTGTAGAGCTGCTGCAGGAGTATGACAGTAAGTATACTGGGGAAACACACAGGCACATTTTGCATGAACAAATGAAAGCATCTTTAGGACATCTTTGTTCGTCTTTGTTATTCAAACTTAGTTAAATTGAAATAAAATATGCATCATACCTGTATTTTGATGAGGGCTCACTACTGAAAATTGAAATGCTGCTATTCACTGGCAGTTCCCATGAAAATCTACTCATATTTCCCATAGGTATTGAAACAAAAGTGCCTTTTTCCTTGCTTCTAATTCTTACTTCTAATTACTTTTCACGATAGCAGCATGCAGTTCAGCACAGCAAAGTTGGGTCAACATTTAAAGTATTAAATGAAAGTATACCTACTTAATCTCATATGACTTAATTCTATCCTATGCTTTTCAGTTTTTTTTCTCATCAGTGTCAGATGGAACACATACACTTCTACTTAAATTAACTGGATGGATGTCTGCACAGGCTGGGGAATGTTTGACGTTTTTGTTGCAGTAAGTGGGAAAAACATTCAACTCAAATTTTAAATTTTGAAATTTTCTGCTTTTCCAGGTAGCAGTGACCCAGAGCGCAGTGGCCTTTCAGGCTCCCAGGAGAAGCTGCTGTCTGAGGGACGGGGCCTGGTAGGAGATTCCCCAAGGGACTCTGGGTGCTACGAGAGCAATGAAAACCTGGAGAATGGTAATGATAGCTTTGCTTAGCCTTGACCACCATTACCCAGGGCCCACTGGGAGTTAGCCTGCCTAAGGTCTAATGTCGGTCTAACCCACATGTATCCCTAGTGGACTTCCACCTCTGCTACATCTCTTGCCATGCTTCTGCATTCTAACATCCTGCCCTTCTCAGCCCTCTGGAACAGCACCTGCCAATTAAACAACTCCTCCACTGCCATCCCTCCGTAGCCCTAAAATCTCACCTGCACCCACGTTTACCCTTCTAGTATGGGTGCATTAGAAAGAAAGAACCCCTTGACAACCCAGAGACTCTAAACTGTCACTATCCTTTCATTCCACTTTCTTCACTACTCTTTCCATCTTTTAGGCATTCTATATCATCAGTGCCAAAGTCCAGTTGTAACTGAGAGGGAGCCAGGCCTCAGACCACTAAGCCTAGTCCACCCAACAATTCTGGGAGCCTATGCACAAAGTGAGAGACCCTCCTCAATGCACAGAACTGTTCTGATGAGAACAAGCTCACTGCCCAGTCAAGGATGCAGATTCCCAGTTCTTCCGTCTGTGGATGCGAGACTGATAGGATACCAGGAGGATGATTATGGGCTCACTGAGTATTTCTGCTAAGTGTTTTTTGATATAGCAAAAGAGTTTGCAGGGTAGCATGTCAATAAATGCCTGTGTTTTTTGCAGTGGTGATTCTATAGACTGGTGAGGTTTTAACATATGTACTAGTCAGGTAACAGATAACAGCTGCCATTTAAATCCCTTGTCTTCATACTATTACAAGATGTCACTTTCCATGTGTTTTATAGTGACTGTATTGCACAATCAATCATACAGTATGTGCCTAAAAAAGATATGGATGAAAATATTTTTAGATTGCAGTGCATAGATTCTAAGAGAGTTTTGATTATAGAAGTTTATTGAGTTTTTATTTGTGACTTTTATTTTTTTGCTTATTTTTAAGACTGCTTTTTCTTCATGCATAAGACTGTATTCTTTCATTCTTCAACGCACATCTTTTTAACAGCTTCATAACTCATAAATCACTGTTTTGTCAAAGCTTGTCTTCTTTCTCTATCTGTTGGATTCCAGTTTAACTACTGAGTTTCCCCTTTATGTGTGTTATGTGTCATCCATTTTCAACAGTAAAGTGTGCATTCTGCCACAGTAGAGATTTAAGTTGTGGAATAAAAACCACCTCTTAAAAGAAAAAGGACTCCGGTGCTGCTTGCTTGATTTTTATGTTTCGCCTCTTCTTCTATCTGTTTTTCCCTTCATGCCACTAAATGCTGTTCACGATCTAGCTGCTTAACACTGAGTAAAACATTCTGCATTTCTTCTTCCAGTTTCAGGGTTCCACAATGCATAAATTCATGACTATATTACTATCGAAAAGAAAACTTGCTATCTAAATTTCAATGAAAAAATGTAATTAAAATCATTATACAGATTTTTAATTACATTTACAAACATCACAAAATGTTCTCTTCTTCAAATTGCACTGTTGAGCCCTGAATATGTCGGTTCTTTCAATCATTTAGTCATTCATCAGCATAATGTGTGATAAATTTTCCTCTGTCTAGAGCTAGTTGCTCTTCTTCAAGTGACGTCTGTCAACTTTTAATCATCATTTTCATATGCATATATTGTTTAATATAGTTAAACAGTTTATTGGTGATTTTTTGGTCAGTTGAAAACGTGAAAGGTAAACTATACCAGTAACAGCTTGAGGTTTAAAAGTGTATTTTATATATCTGAAACCACCATGTTTCTTGCGTCATTAATCAGTCTCATATCGCCACAGTTAAGCAATATCAAACAATCTCATCTGATCTGAACTTGTGTTGCATTTTACATTTTTAAGGGGGTTTTACTTTGCAGTCAATAGACCTCACTGTCTGGATATACACACTGTAATCAAAGTAATTGAAATATTACAATTCTTTTGTATCTAAATATTCATTTAGATACAAAAAGTAGTTGAACACATTCACACCAATATGTTCATCTACTTTGAGAAATTTCATGGCCGTCCATCAACTGAATTTCCTTTTGTCATCATATAAACTCTTTGGCAAGCCACACTATATGGTGCATAATCATTTCATCCATCCATTTTGTTAGCCAAAGGATAGATGGTAAGTTGCTTCCACCTTTTGTTCCAGCATTACTGAGGTATCCTGTCCAAATATCTATATTTGGTATTGCTGCTAGAACAACAAAAAATCTGCCTGTCTGGTCAGGAATTAAAAAGCTAGCTTATCCCAGGAGTGCTCCACGCCTCCTTCATAGACTTTCATTTGCTTTTGACAGTGGTTAGTAGATAAACCTTGAATGATTGGAAATAATGCTTCTATTGTAGTTTACTCCCAGATGAATATCCTCTGGTAAAATTGTTTAAAAAAATGATACTGTGAACATGTTTTCCACTGATGCAAACCTACAGAAGAGTTGCACATCATGTTAAAAAAAAGAAACAAAAAAGTCAGCCAACAAAAAAATAAATAAATAAGAAGAGAGCAACACTGAATCATACAGTATTAACCAGATTTTTATTTTAGAAGTCACTGTTGTAGCAGTAGATAAGAAATTTCTGCTCATTAGTATTTCACAAATTAGGTAAAACATGCATGAGTTAATGCATTTTGTTAAATTTGGGTGAAAAACATCTGAGAAATTCATGTCTTCATTTTGCAGGTAAAAGTAGAAAAGCTTCCCGTTCCAGTCGTTCTTCAGTAGGCCTTCAGTCTCCAGACTACCCCACACTGCCCATGACACTTTCCACAGAGGCTCTGCAACAGAACAGCAAGAACCAGCGCACAAAGTTCCCAAAAAGCTTCTTCATAAAGCCCTCTCTGAAGGGCTTCAACCTGCTAGGGCTGCGCAAAGCCCAAAGACAGTCCCCCATCCCAGCCAGTCGTAGCTGTGAAGATCTAGATGGTCCCCTGCAGCCTACTGGACCATGGAAACGTTCCCACTCTCTGGGAGATCTGCATTGGGAACAGAAGTATGACCAGAGTAAAGATCTCAGTGTGGAGCTTAAACCCACAAAAGAAGGACCCAAATTGGGCAACAGCAGCCCCAGCAAGGTCTGTAGAGATGAAGGTTCCTCAACCCTGAACGGAACCCCAACAGTGAGCCCAAAAAGAAGGCCTGAAAGACCGCCTGTGCCCTCACAACTGCCTCTGCGTCCCTCTTGTCCCACCACTCANGGGGATAGGGTCATCCGGACTCATCCCAAAAAGCCTCCAGTCCCTCCTCCTGTTCCTGCCAAGAAGTCTAAAGAAAGGTTAGCCAACGGCCTGCGACACCCCCCTCTCTCCCTGCCCTCCTCGCCATCTCCAGCTACCTCTCCCAGCCATTCTCTCACCCGTTCTCATCCCAGTAGCCCCATAATCCGCAGCAGCAGCAGCAGCCCCAGTGCCCCAGCTCTGCCTGCCAAGATCCCAAGCACACCAACCAGTCCCTGTGCCACCTCATCAGCCTCATCCATGGGGGAGGAGTCAGGCAGTCCACCATCCGTGCCACCTCCATGGCTCTCAGACCTGGGGGGCAAGGTGGCTGTTGCAAGGAAGGTTTCCCACACTAAGATGGGCCCTGACCTGTTCACCCTGCTAGAACAACGACTGGAGGCTGAAGGTATCGACCTTACAGAGGACCCTTACTCCGACAAGGTTAGTAAGATGTCATTAATCAAAATGGAAGAAAAAAATTACCTTTTAGAAATTAGATTAGTGAGATTACCAATTATATTTGTCATGGCTTTTGGTTGTAAATGGAATTCACAGATGTAGACACATTTAATGAACCTTCATATTCTTCAAATATTTCATTGAAAGTTCAAAAACATCCAAACTTTTGTTCAGTAGTTAATCATTCTAAACTTTTTGTATATGCTCATTTAATTTTTTGTGTGAGTAATAATGAGGTAAGGAGAGTCTATTAAACACCACATCTCATCCACACAATAGAAACATATAAAGTCATATTCCCGTGGTTAAAGTGAAAATCTGTCTTCAAAACACCTCGAGGCTATACTTGTCTGGCGTCAGGCTCCTTTGGTTTAGCATTGTAACATGCCTAACTGAACTCAGTCATAATTTGACTGCAACTTGGATCCAAATTGGTCTGTGTTTAGGCCAACAACATTAGCGGCTTGCTTTGGAATTCGTTTGGTTTAAAAATAGATGCTAATAGTCTGCAGTTTGTGCGCTCCTTTTGTATGCAAATGCCTGACTGTATGCAGGCACATTTATTTGTGAGTAAGGGTGTGTGGGTGTGTGTGTATGCACATAGCAATATTAAATCCACTGCCTAGAGCTGAAGGAGAAAAACTGTGGGTTGAGTTCTACTATGATGCGGTTCAGTCTGTTAAGTTTATGGGCTGAATCTCACTAAAGGCAGACGAGGTTATAAAACTCTCTGCCACTCGCCAGACCCCAGGCTGGGCCCCTTTTTAACATGGTGGAGCCCCTGAGGCTGGCATAAAAACATCACACATAC
>JANJYQ010301576.1:0-14392 GCA_024605255.1 Rastrelliger kanagurta | reverse complement strand
ACCATCTGGAAAGCAGATACGGAAAACAATGTTATTTTCAAGAAATCCAACCATAAACTCACACAAAATACACAAAGTACAGCTCTTAACTGTCAGGTGGATGGAGAAGCTGAGGAGCAACAAGTGAAATCCTCTCAGTATTTTCACTGTAGTGAGAGTTATGGGCTTAATCTGGAGTGACCTTTAACCCCAAACTGTAACTGTTTTAAATCCTGTTTTTAAAATGGGAAGTCTGCTTTGCCTTATCTTTAAGCAGCTATATTACATATGTAAAAATGAGACAGGGTAACACTGCTACAAAATTAAACATACATAAACAGTAACTAATGCTCACATAGCAAGCACTAGATATTAGATAAAACATTTCACCAGCATTTAAAAAAGGTATAGCCCACCTGCACTAAGACGATATGTAAATAAAATGCTAGTTTTAAAATACATCTCCTCTTAAATGCTCAGGCAGAGGTTTTCCAGTAAATGTAATTGGCTCAATAGCCTTCTTCATGGTGCAGACATCTGGCTTAATACTAGGACAGTCATGATGGCTCAACATTGTTTAACTCTGCAACATCCAACAAGTGGCTGATCCTGTAACCAGGGGGCCCAAGTAGGTCTAAACAGCTGTGACTCTCCTCTACCAGTTCACTTACTGTGCTGCATCTGTGCACTCCTGGATAAAAGGTGTCAGTAGTGTTATGTCAAGCGGTCAACTGTGTCATTCAAACTCATAAAGGTAATTATGTGAGCAGACAGTGGACAGGGCTTGTTGTCCATGAACTTTTGGTAACTATGGCTATGTATGCCCAATGGCTACTGCACACCTGTGGGAGGGGGATTACACAGAGTCACACTGTGAGGGGATCTGACAGACTGAGACAATTAAAACACCTAAGCCGAGCATGTAACCCTCTGAACAGATTATATTGGCAAGCATTGTAATGTACAAACATTTTCAAATGAAGCCTTTTGGGCAAAATAAGGAAAGTTGGCTAATTTGGTCATGAGAAAAATATTATAAAGGGTCACTGACAGATGTGCGTGCAGAGTCAAGAAGCACTTGTGATACATAAAAATGAATTAGTAAACTCTTACACAACACTGGCACTTAGTCTTTAGTTACTAACCTATAATCCTTGTCTTGTTATGAAAAATAAGAGCCAAATAGGACAAGAGGTCAGAAGTCATCTAGTACGTCATTCAGAACACGCTAGGCGTGTCCAGTACAACTATATCTAGGTTTATGGTTCCAAATGGAAAAACAAAAGAATAACAAGATTAAATTGGTCTATAAGTTTTAATAAGCTATTAAAACAAAAGATATTTTGGAAACAGCTCCTGTACATTCATCCAAGATAATATCTAAAAAGATATGGCATCAAGGACCTCATGAAGTGTTAAAAGAAACATTTGAAGAAACAGGGAGAAAACTAGAAGACTATCAAGATTGATCTCTGCTAAGGATTTAGGCAACAGTAGTGATGCACTGCAATGTCCTTTATGGGGCTAGTAGGTTTTACCTTTGAGATCACACTGTTACACACACTAATGAATGTGCACCCCTGAGCCTTCAACAAATTGTAATCTTATTAAAAGATTTAATTAATAAGTTAGAATGAACACAAGCAATCTAAATTATTGATGGAAGGAGAAAGTACTTAACATAAAACACACCAACAGAACTGCAGGAAGTTTTTTTCCTGTCAACTTACACAGATCAGCAGCGTCAAATTTGTGGTTGGCTTCAATACCTGCACAGTGTCAACATGGTTTCCAAACACTGATTACAAATACTATGTATACAAACTAACAATATGAAATTGACTGCAATGAGTTTAACTCAATTGTGGAGATAAAGCTGATTTCACCTCATCTAACATCTCTCCATTCCAGTATGGTTTAGAGGTCTAGTTTAGATTGCAAAACAAAGAGAGACACACAGTGTCAAAGAAACATGTGGCTTCAGCAGTTCCGTTTTTTTACAAAGAGGAGATGAGTAAATGACCAGAGTTAATTGTTATCTGCAGACACCATGTCATGCTTCCTATCTGCTAACGAGAGATAACTGAGTGACTGGAAACTAATTTTCTTGTTCCATACAACCAACAAGGGGGAAAATGACAGAATGGCTGTTTTATACTGGGACAAATTCCAGTTCCTGAGGTTTCAATGGCATAACATTTGAAATGAATGAAATGTAGCAAGGAAACTCCCACACATTTCACACTACAGGCATGAAAACAGGTCAGGGGTGAAAAAGGTGAGACGGTTGCGAAAGTGGCCTTTTGAGGTGGGGGAGTTAGCGGGTCTGTCCTCAGAGCTAACTTTTACACACCACGCTGCAACATTTTGTACTGTGGATCAGTTTGGTCTGAAACATCACAGCAACATCCCATATCACTACCATCTGATCAGCGGGTTGTATTTGCTCACCCCCCTGGCCCTTTATAATCTCAATATGGCGAGTTTCGCCGAAAGTTTTCATGCCTGCACTATGTCTAGGAATTAACGTCTTGCATCAATTTCTGCCAATAAAGAAATCAGAATCAGAACTATGTTGATAAGAAGCCCATCACTGAAACAGAAATATGAAATCACAAGACGTGAAATGTCTAAAAACAACCCATGTGTTTACGGTTTCACTGTAAAACTGTTTTACTATTGTTAGAATAATTTCTCATGACAATGTAGAAAACAAAATAAAAATACCTCCTTTTACAAAATAACTTGCAGAATAAAAACAATCAGTAAAAAGTCAAGGGGTGTACAACCATTTGCATGTTTACATATAATCTACTTTCAAACTCTTTCTGGTGTGACAGTTACATGTTGACTTTAAATTAACTGATGCCTCCATATTCTCTCTCAAGACTCACAAACAGTCAAAGGTTTACATTTTGTTCAATGCAGTAAACAATAACAGAATCTAATTTCTATGAAATACTTTCAGTTCCATGTTGAAATGTCCATTGCTCAGTATGAGCAGTGATTTATAATGGCTACAGGAATGTGATGCACTGAACAGCAGAGATTTGTCTATCTGTTATTGTCCAGGTTCTGATGTCGGTAAAGGTTAAGTACCAGATCTCTGATTTGGTCTCGTTTCCTCCGCACCTGCTGCCGTGGAAACCAATTCTCTAGGTGTAAAGGCAGGTCAAAATGCACCACAGGGTCCTGAAAGCAGAAGCAAAAACAGTTCCTCATTACTCTGTGCATGCAAAACATGTCAGACTATGTGAGCACTATATAAAAGATGCTGACAAGTACTTTACCTTCAAAAAACTCTCAACATATTGCAGCAGGTACAGTCCACAGTCGCTGCTATTGTCCTGAAGGGGAACTTTGCAATGTGAGTTTTTCATCTGATCAGAACCAAAATCCCTTGTTGATCCACGACGGGCCTCCCATTCTGATTGCAAGTATCTGAGGGACAAATACATGTTGTCATATGTACATTCATTCAACACAAAAATGCCGCTACAAATAGATGGTCTCATGCTTCATACTTACTCGCGTAACAGTTTGAAGACTCGTTCATGAAGAGAAAGTCTGAGGGAATCCATGATAAGAATACACGGCCTACACACAGGAGAGGCACTTGTGTTATTCATGTTTAAATCCACATGCTTCATGACACATGCATACTGGCCAGTTTTGTTCGCACCACTGTGCGTATCTTAATGAATCAGATTCATTCTAAACTGACAGACGCATGTCAGTGATCTGCAATTAGTATACTGCCACATTTCTATTTCTCTATATTAGCACATCCAATTTTGGTGGCTTACGAAGAGAGCACTGTGCTCAACAGAGAAGTTGAGGTGACCCCCCCAAAAAATCTGTAGAATTTCACAACAGTAGAAATTGTATCAGAGGTGGAAGCAAGAACAGACTTCAACTTCTGTGTGCAGTGCGTGTAGTGAAAAAAGTTGATGCCAAATCACGGATGGCAAATAAAAAGGAAATAAAGAACCAAGAGGACTGGCAGCAACTACTGGAGCATTTTGTACATACAGTGAAGTTAGCAGTGGACCAAGTAACTCATAAATAGTACTTACTGTGGTCATGTGAATGCATAGTTTACCACTTTCATTTTTTTTATCTCATCTCTCAGAATTAACATATATGTACCGGTATATACATAAAATACATAAATGTATGTAAAAAATAACTGACCACATTATCTAACTGTACCAGTTCCTTCTCAAACATCAGATGGTCACTGGTGGCATAGAGTAGCATATTTCAGTGTACCCGACTACTCACCTCTTGCAAACAATCTTTTTCTTGTATGTTTGCTCTGTGCAGTTCTATAAACAAAGAGAAAAATCAGCTCAGGCAGAAAAAATTGGTTTAAAAATGTTTGAACACAGATTAAAATTATTTCTTACCACTGGCCCAGACGGAGTTTCTTTGGTGGAATCTTCTTGAGCATTTTCTAAAATTACAAACACCCATAACTTTGAGCTTTGTCATCATTTCCACACTAATATACATCAAAATCTTAAAAAATTATTTTTACCTGTCGCTGTGTCCAGGTTGTCTTTATAGTTTGATGTAGTCTGCATTTTATCATTTAAGCGTTTTGATCCATGAGTGTCCTCTTGATCCTGTACCTTGCCTGTCCCACTGCTTCCTGTCGAGTCTGGACCAATCCAGGCTTCAAATGTTGGTTCTTCCAGCCCAGGAAAGCAAATGACAACTAAATACCAATGAGCCCTAAACAGACAACAGAGTTATGCAGTATGTTCAACACCATACCAGAAACATGTATGTACCATATCCAAGTTCAAGTATGTAACTTACTCCTGATTGACAGGCACAAATAGGAAGTCCTTTTTGAAGATGTCCACATGGCGTGTCCACGTCTTCACCCGTTGATGCCGCCTTTGTCTCTGACAGCTGGGTGCACAACAAATTTTTTTTTAAAACTCTTTTCTTTTTTTTTTGTTTTTTTAACAGTTTCAAAAATCGTCAAATATGAAAAAATTGTCTTTAGTCACTTACGACTCACTGGTGCCACCTTCACTGGCATTGTCCCTTCGTGTCAGCTGCTTGTAGAAGAAGCTGCTGAAGATGTGAGAGCGCTCGGCCACAGCATCAGAAGCGTTCTGAAGGAGGTATCTGTTTAAGAGATACATCAACACAATCTGTTCAAGCATGGCTCTCTCCTCCACAGACACACAAGAAACCCAAATGCACTTAAGGCCTTTTGTTTCACACTGTGTCACTTACTTGAGGTAAAAATCTATGATAACATCATTGAGGAACTGTCCGTTGTCAAGGCACTGCAGGTCCTCTATTGTAACAGTGATCCCTCCTTTTAGTGGTGGAGGAGGAAACTGGATCAACCTGAACAGAGGTGAAAGAAAGAAGAATGATTCGACATACAGCAGGTAACACGTTATCCACCCGTGACATCAAAGATGTAATGATAGCTGTCCATTCAAAGACCAACCACAGATTTAAATATGATCATGCAGTGGTAGGAAGCCTTTAACAGCCTTAATAAGGTTTATTATATTCATATTCGTCAGAGGGCTCTGCAGTTCTCGATCCACCCCTGCTGCATGAGTAGCTGGACACATTCAGGTTACTTGCCTGCGGGCCAGTCCCTGATGTTTATATTTAGTCCAGCTGGAGTCTGCTTTGCACAGGGACACAGAGTATGATCCTTTGGTTCTACGATGGCATAGTGTGAATTCAGGAGTGGGTTCTTTTCTGCTCTTCTGTGGGAGGAAATTTATATAATTGGAGCGTGTCATTCAAAGTTTACACTGTAGTCATTCACCACTGATGGATCACAATGACCGAAAGCATACACTGTTTCCTTTTACAGGGTTACAAGCCAAAAGACATCCAAAGACACAGACGATTTACCTCAGGGGGATGTTCGAGTTCTTGTTCTTTCTGATCCTCATGTGGTTTCAGTTGCATCCCTGTGTCCTCATCTGGTGCTGTCTCCAGCTCTGGTTCTGTCTCTTTCTGCGAATCAACCTCCAGTTCAATATGTGGTGACACGGTGCTGTCTCTGTCAGAATACGCACTGTCTTGGTCTGTGTTAGTTCCAGGGTCAGTGCTCTCCAGACCCACCAGGGACAACAAGTGAGGGTCTAGTCCAGTTCTTCTAATAAGCTCCAAGCTGTCATCCAGAGAAAGAGTAGGAGAGTGGATGTCCTCCAAATCACCGGCTCCATCTACATCATGGATTACAAAGGAACTGGATTTTTCATGTCCCAGATGTTTGAGACAGTCAATGTCCAAGAGGGAGCGAAATAGGGCTCCCTCCATTCCCCTCAGAGGATCTCTCAGAGTCAGCAGGATGAAGGGGCTGGTTTTGCCTATTCAAATAAAAGACAAAACAAACTCATGTACTCCACAGATTTGTGTTGATGATAAAGTGACATATCAAAAAATACTGAACATGATATCTAAGATTATTAATAAGACTTTCTGAAAATTATTCATGAACTGTAAAACCACAAAAATGGAAACATCTGGCAATGTCTTGATGACTGACACTTCTCTGAATATAAGCCATGATATTGTCCTTCATAAACATGCTGCAAAAATCCCTCTCCCTTAGGGTCACAGCTCCAAAAACATTTCAAAATAACAGTTTGAGGTACTGACTGCATATGTGTATTGTGAACTTTAGTAGTCTCACCAGTGTTTGTGGTTCCATCCTGTTTGACACACAGCTTATGGAGGTCCCACTGTACAGCAGCTGCAGCAGTTTCTGACACACAAAACAAAAGGGCCGCAGGAGGCAGCTCCTCGTCCTTACAGCGAAGCCCCCGGTCCTCCAGTTCCTCCTGCTCCCAAACACTGTACCTCCTCAGCTCTTCACGTTCCAAGGTTAACATCACTTCCACCTGTTCACTAGCGTCTGAGGACAAGAAAACAAGCTAACTCAGCATCTCACAGAGTTGGAATCAAATTGTTTAAGCTATAATTTCTTAACAACAGAGCTACACTTAGCGTGCTTCCCATCTGCTGTGAGATTTAAGATTTATTCTTCTTTCTGTCTGTGTTCCAGTGGTCCCATTGCAGATGTCTACATCAGTTTTAGAGCTTCCCTGAGAAACATCCCACAAACATTACTATTCTTCTTATTTTAGTGTAATAGAGGGACATTCAGCTCTAACACTAAACCAGTCTAATGGTCTTAAGCTGTATTTAGGCATAGAAATGCTTTCAGATATTGTTAGCTTTCGTATGCTAACATGCTCACAGTGACAAAGTTAACATGCAGTTTTGCAAATATAAAGACTGCCATGTACACCATCTTAATTTATTCGAAACACAATGTAGAGCTGAGGCTGATGGGAAACTTTGACCTGATATTTTGAAATAGTCAGTGAGTAACCAATGTTGTTAGTACTCATCCTAACAACATTGGTGCCATAGTTTCATGGCAAGGCATCCAATAGTTATTGAGCTATTTGAATGTCAGTCTTATGGTGGTGCTACAGGAAAGGTCTGGGGGTCACCAAAGACAACAGGCTTCAACTACTGGTGACCATGAATATCTATGTGCACAAATTTCATGACGATTCATCCTAAGATATTTCAGTCTGGAACAATGAAGTGAACTGGCAGACCAACAGACAGGCATGCATTATATTATCTGCAATATAATATTATTATTATTATGCTGTGAAAAAAAGTTGCATTGCAGAGCTTGACTGTTAATGTCCTGAAATTCTCTTATTCTGTGGTTATTTAGTCTTTTACTGGGCATGATTTGTTTTTTCTTTTAAACAAACGTGCTTTTTGTTTTAGAAAATATGTCTACACCAGAACAGTACCCAGTTTGACCAAAATGTTTACACAACTAATATGGAACGCATTTTTCTTAACAGACAGATTTCCTCCTTGCACAGTCTCATGGAATACCCACCTTAATTCCCTGAAGGGGAGATTTCAGAGGCTCAGAGGTGAAAGTGCATTAGGGTCTAAAGGGGTCTAATCCAGCAATGCACACAGGCACTTTTTTACTGGCTGAAATAGACCACTAAGCTGGTGCAGGATGGTGTGCAGACAGCATGACCAAAACAAAATGAGAAGGGCTACTCTTGGGTTTGAGTTTATACAACCCAGACCAAAGGTCGTGGGCGAGCTACATTGGTCTTAACTGTCTACAAACAGTATGTTCAGACAAGCGGATAACGAAATACTTTCTCTGTGGTTTTAAAAGAGGGGAGGGGAGGAGACTAGGAACCACTGGGAAGTAATCCATAAACTCTGGTGCTGTCATATGAGCATTTTAAATGGTTCAGTACTTGTTATCACAACATTACCTTTCAGTGGGATCATGATATTTTGGTCTGCGATCTGTGAAAGAAGAGCAAACATCTCTTACACGTGATGTCCAGAGGAAATGATATGATTAATGAAAGCGAAATTCTCATGTCTGTACTTTATGTAGCTTACCATGATGTCACCATTCGCCATCCCTCTGTAACCTCCACAGTACAGTGATGTGAAGGCCACACTCATGAGATAGTTGTCTTCAGTGGGGCTGTGGCAGGCCGGCATAGAAACAGGAAGATCCTCTAAAGCGACCTGAAGCAGCTGCAACACACATAAACATACATTTTGTAAAAAACAGTGCATGACAAGGCAGACAAAAGTGGAATTATTGTTCAATAACTACCACAGTGCAATGACTTAGCTGTAAATCCCAACCCTGAAGCAAAACCAAAATCATAACAGCACTAAGGTTATTTATCTGATTAAATATTTTATACCTACTATTTTATAATATTTGAACATTGTCTTCTTTGGTACCATCTAGTGGTGGTAACAAGAACTGCACTGCGGGTTAACAGCAGTACACAGTGCAATTTTTTTAAGCACAAGAAAAGCATCTTATCAAAATGTTTTGTATTACTGAGCAAACCCTTACAAATATATCTTGTTAGGGTTACAGAAACAACCTTTGATTAGAAGATATCTGACTGTTACTGCAGATTCAGATGATGCATATGATCTGTTCAGATTCAGAAAAATAATTATTTTCACATTTATAAAATATATCAGTGGCCCATTGGAGATTTTACAAAAAAAAGAATTTTCATGTTCTTCTCTGTTTCAGTTTTAACAAATAAATATCTAAAAAAAAAATCTTGTCATTGCCAATGTCACCCATTATCATTATCTTCTTCATCTGGCACTAAAGTCAATTTCTCAATGGTGAAAGACAAAAATAAACACAAACTTTTATTCTGTCTACTGAGCTCATTTTAACATTAAGTATGTGGTTGTGGTCATGATCATCAATGTGACAATGGTAAATTACACAAAAACTCATGAAAGTAAGCCTAGAAAAATTCTGCGTAGGGTGAGAATAACCTTTACATACACAAATTCTTCTCTTATGTGACTCCCTGTCACCAATACTAGACTGATTATTCCCATTCTTTCCATTTAACTAGCAGGTCGTAATCAAGATCCCCTGGAGTTCAGTAAAACCTTCGGCTCTGCATGATGTCTCTAAAACACTCTTTGTGATGTCATGGTAATCTGGGCTTTAACTCAGCTCAATTTAGGAACTGTGAGGTTGCTTTTTGGGCTCAACGTGCAGCCCAACAGAATCTGTGTGAAATTGGGAATGCTATTATTTTAGGCTGCAACAGAAAAAAATCTATGAGGCTCTGTAACAGACTTGAAATTATTTTTAGTTATGGATGAAATATAAAACAAGGACACACTCAACCAACCTGCATATCAGAGAACTGTTTGGCCACCGTTTCCTGTGAGGACTGTCCTCTTATAACTGTGCCCTCCACACTGACCAGTTTTTGGACTGCTGGCCTACGGTGTTGAGAAACACCGCTACTCTCCTCATCATCACTGGACAGCACAACTGAAATACGACCATACAGAAAGCATCAGGTATATATGCATTTTATTTGATTACTGTGCTACTGGGTTCATCTCAAAGACAAGCACACAACTACACACATACATGTCCTTATTTGACTGCATGAAAGAGGTATAATGGGCTTTAAAGAACAGGGACAGTATTAATCCTAGAAAAGACACCTTGAAATAGCTTCCTAGATGTAGGGCAGACACATGCAGCAAAAAGAAAAGATTCAAGGCAGACCAATACAAAGATATAGAAAAGATAAACGTCAATGTCAGAAATAAATTTACTTTCTGTATGGGAGAGGAAAATATTTATTAGTTTACGTTGTTAGCACATCAAATGGTTGCAGATTCTCAAAGTTGCTATACGCTCTAGAAAAGGACCAACTATGCATGTTCTAGAAAAAGTAAATGGTCACCGCCTCATTGGTTTCATGTACTGTAACACATGTGCTGTATTTCATATTCTTGGCTCCATTCTCATTAAGCAGATGCACCACTTCCTTTTTGTTATACCATATTCAACCAGCAAAGAATCTCTTCCTCTTGCAGTCATGAGGTTGCCACCCTAATTTCTAGTGAGCATGTGCAGAAAGTGTCTGTGTATGCAGACCATGAATTGTAAAAATAAACATGTGTATATATTATTTCAGTCTCAAATATCAATATATCAGCCTAAAACATCCAGTATTACTCAGGCTCTGAATGGAGTATGGAGTACACAGCTGATTTCTCTCTCATAAAGTTTGTATTTTGAGCATTTGAATAGTGTGATTGGGGGATCTAATGTATCAGCTGGAAGAAAATGTAATAATATGATATAACATCTAATTTTGCTTGATCTTCCAATTTGTCTGGTTTCAGAAACAGTGGACAAAAGGAAAGTGTTTAACTTTAAAATCAGATGCTTCCTGTGGTTCTGTTTGTGTATTGCGTAAGGTTCAAACACACACACTAGCATAATGGTATTAGGTTGTTTGAGCCAGTGTTTCCGTGTTGATACATTCAAAAAACAATTCAGCTGCAGACTGCAGCTATCAGGTTTAGAAGATTATCTGGCATCACTCAGCCTGGCTCAATGTACTCACTAGGTTCAGAGGGGCTGTTCTTGGTTGTGTCGTCCTGGCTGGACGATAGACTGCGTCTGGGAGTTCCAATGAAGTCCCTGACCTCCAAATTAGGATTGATGATTGGGAGCAGAACATCTGTTCTCTCATCTGCTCCCACTGTGAACTGTACGATGCTACGGTCCAGGCTTTCCAAGTCCAAGTCTTCTCTACTTTCTTCAAAACAAATACGTGTCTGGGCTGGTCCTCCATCTCTTCCGTCTTCCCCAGTGAGGCGAAGCACACTTTCACGATGGCGTTTAGGACTGCCTGTTCCATTGCACTCAGAGACTGTATCCTTTCTTTTCCTCTTCTGCTGAGACAACACAGAACACATTATCTTTCTGGCTTCCACTATCAGTAACCTAAAAGCTTTGGAGATTTAAAACGCACAGCAGTTCTCTGCTATGTAAAAGTTCTGTGATTAATCTATTAGGACACGACAGAGCCATTAAGAGACACATTGCTCATATACCATTAAACACACATAGGTGTATTTACATTTTTACTTTTGAAACCTCATCTGTGACCCTGTACTCACCAAACTGTGTTGGACCTCATTTGCTGGATCATTCCATCTGTCCTTGATGTTATTTGGGGAAAATTCATCACAACTTCCATTATCTTCAGCAGGGTCCCAGCTCACTGACAACCCACAGTCTGAAGACAAAGACATACTGATCAACCTGTCTGCTGAAATAAACAACACTGACAATAATAGTATAATACCATGTTAGTATTTTAATTTCTCATGTTTACGCACCTACAACTTCAGCAAATTTGCCATCTTCTCTGTTGTCCTTGTCAATTATAACCTCATCTAGNGTCTGCTGAAATAAACAACACTGACAATAATAGTATAATACCATGTTAGTATTTTAATTTCTCGTGTTTACGCACCTACAACTTCAGCAAATTTGCCATCTTCTCTGTTGTCCTTGTCAATTATAACCTCATCTATATCTTTACTTTCTTCTGTGTCTTTGTTGTTGTGAGTCTGTAACCTTCTCCTGATTCTTGGCCTGAAGAGAAAAAAATATATAACTGAAACTACATTCTGATTATGGAGTACACATTATTCTTGTTTTTAGCAGAGTCACACACAGTATAAAAGTTTAGTGCCAGGACATTTATATATTAAAATTGTACTTAATCTGAAAACATCCGGGACAACTGTGTACATAAAAGACAAATGCAGAAACACTTATTTAAACCAGAATGTCAAGTTTTAAAATTGCTTGGTCTGGTATTATATTCCACATAAAATCTCAGAGTTTTCTGCCTGGAAAATACTGTAGAGCCAAGGATGTAAACGGCTGTGCCAAACTTTATTAAAAAAAAAAGGTCATTCCTCCTTAAACTAATCAAAAGCAAATAGAACAAATTACCCTCATAAAAAATACCTCCTACTGTTATAGTCTAATAATTCACTGAAGGATTCAAAGGCTTTATTAACACATGCAGAAATTCTTAGTTCATCATGTCTATACCTGGTGCCACTAATCACCATTTTAAATATTTTTTAAAATAATAGAGACTATATTTAATAAAGCTTTTAAAATATACTGATAGCAACACTCATTCATATACACCCACATACACATAAAGATACTGAGGTAGACCAAGTGCTAAGAATAGTATAAAAAAGTATGTACAAAATGACAAACATGTGCAAATTGTTCAGTGTATACCATTTTGTTTGGTTTAGTCCCCGAGTCTTGAAGTCCTGCGCTATGTGAAAAGCCACCACACTATGACATTTCAAGTTTTAAGTAATCAACAATAGCACCATTATCAAGATATTATGTACAGAACCATCAATCAGGCTTAGCCAAAAAAAAAAAACACTAATGAGCAGAATGTATGGTGGCCAAAGCAGGAAGAGGGAGAAACTGGTTCAGCATCTGCACTGAGAAGCTCTGACTGAAGTTAATAAGCTACCATGCTGGGACCCTTCATCTATTGTTGGGGTGTTGTGAGTTTGAAAAACACAGAATGATGAGGGGTTAAGAAGTCAGACAATTTCTTGGCCTGGCACTTCTTGAGTCTCTCCTGGTTACCTGGCAACCTCATGGCAATGACAAGACTACAGAAATCCACTGTCCTGGCCAAGAAACAGCCTGGCACATAACCAGCCAAGTTAAAATTTCACATTTTTACATGTCAGTTTTTGTAAAGGATTAAACTAATGAACTATAACAAGGTAAGTAGTGAACTTTATATGGCTGGTGCGCATATTTTGTTACCCTTGGACAAAACCAGCATAGCTGTTCTCCCTATTTTCGATCTTAAGCTAAGCTAACCACATGGTTGTCATCATGTATCTACTGAACTAAAATAGCGGTATCAATGTTCTCACTGAACTCTCAGCAAGACAAGGCGAAAGCACAGTTCCCACAGTGTCCTCCTACCTTTTAGCAGATGAGGTTGTGGTCTTCTGGTTGCATTTTGTTGTCATGCTCTTATTGTTCTTATCATTCCTCGTTTCCCTCTGAGTGGACCTTGTTTCTCTACGGATCGGGGATTCCTCTCTGCACCGGCCACTCTCCTTTGGTGTACTTGTCAGTTGTTCTCCATTTCCCAAGGAGGGGTTTTGTTTTATCCTTTCCATGTATGCTATCCCCGGTTCTGTCTTGAGGACATCTGTCAAGATCAGACAGGGCGTCCTCCTAAAGGACAAAACAGATAAGGAATTATTCACAATTGCTCTAGAGCTGCGTTTTCTGCGCAACATCGTTCCCTATCAAGGTATTCTGACTTATCACTCATATACCGTTGCAGATCAGACTTTTCATATGCTGGATGATTGACAGGGAGGGTTTGGCAAGTCTACTGGTGTAGATAAGCAATGTGTGCAGACATGATAAGCTTGGTTGTAGTGGTCTGTGCAAAATGGAAGCTATCCACACAGTCCAGTGACAACTTCCTGATAGTTTCATAAGGCATAAACTAAAATAGTAGTACACAAAATTATTTTAGCATTATAATAATTGAACTGTCACCAGGAATTATGTGTTGTGCAACTGATTGGTCCTACAGGTTTGTAACTGGTTAGAGGAGAGAATGTGCCACTTTCGCTACACTGATTAACTTAACTTTAATTATGTATAACTGCTGTTATACAAAATTAATGATTTCATAACAACACTAAAGATTTTTAAAACAAAGCAAGAATCCCAACAGTAAAAAGTCGAGGTGCAGTTAACCCACATTAAGCATTATAAAAAGGACAACCGCTGTGTGATTCCATATCATGCTGCCAATAGTTTTCATAGTTTTATGCATTCAATAATATTTTCAAATCTAAGTTATTGTGTTGCTTCTTGGTCAAACCTATTAGGATGATTTATAATTAAGCAATTCAAAATTTAACTCCACTGCCATGTTCTTAAGTTTTGATACTTTATCAATGT
>JANJYQ010301229.1:345-10694 GCA_024605255.1 Rastrelliger kanagurta | reverse complement strand
CCGTAAGGCCTGAATCTGGTCCAGGAGACCATAGTTCCCTTTAGCTGCCTGGTCACCAGTACTGAGGAAGCCTGAAAGACACAGAGATTAAGAGATTTAAAAACAGAGAAAGCTAATAAAACAAGTCACATTGTTGTACTGAATACTGAAATGTGTACCTGACCAAAAAAACAAAACAAAGTAGGGCTAAAGGTTACCGCAATGACAAACCCAATCCCAGTTTTGTCAGAGGAACCATCAAGCTGGGTGACTGCAGCGGTAAAATCATGACTTATTAGATGACAGGGTTGTTGGTAAAATAGGAATGTGTGTGACCACATGTCATCTGCACCTTATGGGAAATCAATGGCATGTCTCCCTAGGTGAACACCCATCATCAGATATATTGAGCAGGCCTGATGAAAACCTTACAGATCTATGAAAACCCCATGGACAGAGTGAGAAAAAGAAATGATAATACGATTTACAATCATTTCGATGCAGCAAAAAACACTATGGCCTGCACCTTTATTATATATCCTATCAGAGTTACCATCTTCTGCTGACATATTTCGATTCCCTCACATACCTTCAGTTGAAACACTGACAACAGGTACCATCCTTGTACATTTCCCTCCATGTCTGTGTAATCTGCTATACGATGTCTGAGTTGGATGGTGAGTCTTTATTGGGTACATCAGAGCTCGTGTTAACACACCACCCTCTCCCAGCTGCTCTCAGGGGCCTAAGCCCTGCTGAATGATGGGTAATCGAGAGTCGCGGGAGAAGATCAAAGGCAAGCAATCCCTGAAGTCCCCACGGTGGACTCAGTGTCCATCAAACGTANNTGCATGCATGTGAGGAGACAGCTGGGATATATGCATGTAAAGCAAGACCCCCCCACCCTCACCTCTCTTTAGTGGCAAAACTGTCAAACATTTCACAAGCAATAAATGTGTTGGTGGTGAATGCTCGCAAGCCTCCAGTGATGGTCCTTGTTTCCAACATCTATTTCATGGTCTATGCCTCCATATAATGATGAGTACACTGTGTTTAAGTCCTAAGGGGGAAAAAGGAGTAGTTTTGATATCAGCAATGCAAAACAAAATAAATAAAAAGAGATAAAAAAAGAGATGACTCAGGTCAGCACAGAGATGCTCACTTTAGATAAACACAGATTAGAAAGCAGCTGCTCTGGGCTCATTGGCAGTTTATTCTATATGTACAAAGAGCACAAGTCTGCTGATCGCTATTNCCCCAAGTGCCTGTTGGCAGCAACAAAGAGGGTGGGCAGGGGAAAGGCCAGGCCTGATCATCGATAGAAGAGAGGAGGTGGCACAGGAAGCAAAGCAGGAGACAAATGGATCAACAGATGGTCTCCTTCAGATGCATCCCTGAGGATGACAGAGCAGCAGGGCACATGCAGAGAGAGAGTGAGTGAGTGAAAGGGACAGGCAGGGGAACAGAGACAGACAGAGAGAAGAGAAGGCAAGGATTGAAGAGCTTTTCCTTTTCTTTTTCCTCATGCGGCTCCTCCTTGTGTTCCGTCATAACTAAAGGACAACAGCTTTTACAAGCCTCTCCTGGGTTCTGAGCAGAGAGGAGACGCTCTCCCAGAATAACCCTCATTTGCAAAATGGTTTACACTTCACCAAGTGTGTGTCAGATGGGTTATGAAATGTCAGGAGACCAGTATGTAAAAGGGATTCTGTGCAACTGTTACCCTAATTGAAAAGATACTGTATAGTAAACATTATCTGTTTGACATTGTAATATGAGGCATTACTAAATAACAAATGTAAACTATTAGAGTTGAATACCCAGCCAGTGGAGGCCGTATTCTACAGCGACTTTTTGTTTAGCCAAGCCTATTCCTCTGCATCTATAAATGAAACTGGTCATTAAAATGTAAAGGTGGAATCCAATATCTTAGACAACAAGACAGGCTGCAGGCACCATTTAAAAATACATCTAATATAGCTGCTGGTTATGTTTTAATTGGAAAGGTGACAGAAAGTATTTTCTTTGGAAAGCAATTAAGATAGCAAAGTAATTGTTTTTATGCATGGCTATTTCTATTTTTACATTTATAGCAGGCCATTGTCTTTATGTTCATGCTCTAGAGGTGTTTGGTCTGTTTTGTTTTATGGCCGTTTCTTAATGTCCGTCACCTATGAATCACCGCCACACTTTCCCTCTGCTTTGCTAGAATAATAGGGTAGAGAGTAATTTGCATTCTATTACCTTAACACACAATCTGATTACTTAAATAATGACGCCTAATATCTAGCTTTACTATCCAATGTTCTCAACCTCTTTACTCGGTGGGATTGTGTTATAGATTTCAAGATCCAGCAGATGATCCCTGTCTGATCAGCGCTGCGTGGGCTTTGGCTGCACATGAACCGAGATGTGCAACGTTCACAGCTCACACCTACACAGGACCTTGGGAATCTGCAGCTCAGTGCCTCTGAACTATTTGGTCAGTATGGTTACGCGCTTGACTGCACTACACTCAAGCTGACACTCAGCTGAGATTTTTAGGTGCAGCTTTACAATAAGCATTTAATTATAAACTATAATCACACTATATCCATCTTTGTTAGCTGTCTGTTTTCAAATCAATATGCAAATTCTCTTTTAAATAATCTGGCCAATTAACTCTGGCACAACCGGTACATTGTCTCAGTCAAGTTAATTCAACAAACATAAAATAATCATTAAATAACAAATAGTTCTAGTTGATCTGATACTTTGAAAGTAAAGTGCTCACAAATTAATTTGTACTAATTGAATTTTCTCAGTGACATTATTAAGTGTGCCTGTTGTGAGTTTTGTAGATTAAACTTGGGATGCCTTTTCAATTGAGTCTCAATAACTGAAGCTCAAGTCTTGTACTTACAGGAATGTCATATATGGTTTGCCTAAAGCATTGTCTTACAAAACATGACATTGTTTTGTATATACAGCTGAAATGGTTCAGTGGAAAATGCTTTATTTTGACAAACGAAAAAGGAACATTGAGGAAGGGAAAATGCCCCAAAGTTGAACACTACTGGAGAAAATGAAGCATACTGTAACTGAACTTCAAGTCAACTTCTTAAATCATGTATGCCAATGTTTTTAATAAGATCGGCAAACTAGTTATACATGCATCACTTACAAAAGGTCATGTCCACAAATAACACTTCAAATTGTCTCTAAAACAAATATTTCCAAGCATGGAGTCTAATCTGTTTACACGTGTCAGATGGATTAGGAATGAAATTTGCACGAGAGTTTCTTAATCCCAGCAAACAATGAGTTACTAACTGTATGCTCTTTCTCAGGATGTTAGAACTGTAATTTGTCCTGGCTGTTTACGTGATGAGTTTTTGCATCATGTCTCAAAGCTGTTCTTCCTTGACAGTGATGTGGTGCATGTCTGCTGTATAGAGAACTGGTGTTTTTTCCTTGTGGCAACAGTCAGAGATTCAGCCCTGATCTCAATCGGAGTGGCAGCGGTGACCGTGGTCTGGTCACAGCCAGGTCAGGTCACACCTGTCACCTTGCATCGTCCTTCTAAGACAAAACACTATGTGTATGTAGCACTGCTCCTCCTGCAAGGAACTTAGTCGCCCTCATCACTTTAACATGACCTGAGGGTCAGTTAATGTATACAGCATGACAGTGTCCCCTCCCTGCGGTGCTTGAGCTTCAGCAATTGTGCCGAAAGCAATACATGAGCAGCGGATGCTGATGTTCAAAGACCAGGAGATCACTGCTCAAATCCTCTCCATTTCCACACATTTTCACACACCAGCCACAATCGTTGCATCACCTGAAAAGCAGCAAAACTATTTATTTTTGTAAGAAGCCAGCACCAAGCATGATGCTTCATAATGCATTTTGTGGCTTGATCGTCTTTTATCAATAAGCGTGTGCCACTATCTCAGTCTGAACTGAGTGTCTCCGTTAACTCCTGAGGCATGGCAGTGATTTCCTTTAGCCATGCCTCTCAGAATTGATATTGCTCTATTGATTATGATTTAAATGTCTGTTTCCTATACGGTGGGCTATAACTCACAGTGTAGCGGAAAGAGGTGATGATAATGATCACTCCGACCCAAGACATCTCTCTTAGCCTGGTCTCCCAGATAATGGAATGTGTGTAAAGTAATGGCGGAGGGTGAGAAGGGGGCGAGGAAGGGTGAGGGGGAGGGCAAAAGCTTGTTATTGAGCTGAAGAGTGATCTTTCACAGGGACAGATGGAGGGAACGGATAGGGAGGAGTGGAGGAGAAGAGAGGAGGAGGATGGGAATAACAGCGGTGACGTAACGGAGGGAAAGTTTTTTCGGCTTTCTACTGGATTCATTCTCGCTTTTTTACTTCGTCTTTTCCCTGTTTCTTTCTCTCTCTCATCCTCTCCCTCATTGGGGGTGTCAGTTAACAAGGTCGTCTGTGTCCAAACTCTCCTTTGGTACTCCCCCTCCCATCAACTCCCGCTTGCTTTCTCCCTCTATCTTTTCCCCCCTTCTCTTCTCTGGGGAAATAAAGGCCCACACAGTCACAGCCTTGACAGCCTCCCCTAAGAATCCCCTACTACAAAAGAGCTTCAACTTCCCCCCAGCCAGACCCAGGCTGAATGGGAGCCTCTGGGGTGTGGATGAGAAGCAGAGGAGGGAAGGGGCCACCCTCCACACAGCCACATAAAGGGCCTGTGTGTCAGGCTGATGATGAGCAAGGGACATACCCAGCGGTCCATCCTCCGCACACAGAGTCATTCCCACAAGATTTTTCATTCTCTCTTTTTGGGTGCTAGAACTGTTCACCATGTTGACAAGGCTTAAAAAAAAAAAAAGAAAACAGGCTGCGTAAAGGGAAGGGGGCAGGAGGGGGCGTGGGCCTGAATGAAGGTGATTGCCACTTGGATCAGTGTGCAGCTCCTGTTTACAGCTCGCTGCCCAATAGCATGGCTGGAGCGCAGTCTGATCTCAGAGCAGGAGAGGGAAAGAGAGATAGAGAAATAGAAAGAGGGAGAGAGGGGGGCAGAAGGGCAGCCAAGCACAAGAAAGCCTCTTTATGGCATCCTGAACACTGAAGACCATTTACCCAGCACCACATCCTTGTTTCCGGTGGAAGAGAAAATAAAGAGTCGTAGGAGGAAAATAAGCCATACTTTTTGATTATCACCCCTACAAATGACTAGTTCCATATTAATGAATATAACATGATAGCAGGATCAAACTAGAAAGTGGTGAAAAGGAATTTATGTATGAGCCACTGATTCCTGCTGGCCTCATCATGGATCAATAATTAAAGAAAATATCAGACCGCCTTGAATGGCAACAAAGTCATCTGATGTTTCAGGGGCCTACCTCGCGACACTGGACTAGTTCAAACTGAATGAAAACATACTCACTAAACTACAGGTCTTGAAAATGTTAAGTGACCAAATGGAAACTAAATGCTTGGTGTTTGAATATGAGCCTGAGTTGCACACTATGACACTAATAAATGCAGGGTGTACAGCAGCAACAGACACCGCAACTGTACCCTACACTGAAGGGTAGTTGGATCGGCTAATGCATGATGCTGAGGACAGATCATCAAGCGTACTGTGCTGCTGTATACACCCTGAGCCACCCAAATGGAAAATGTGGTTTGTGTGCAACAAAGCACTAAAGAAAAAACAAAAAAACAAAAACAACAAAATGTCAAGAGGGACAATATGTGCCACATAAACACCAAAGCTCATCAGACACATATCTGGGCCCCTAAAATCCAGATATCTTTCAGACAGACAAGAGCCTGTTACAGCAGACAAGGATGAAAAACAGATACTGTAAGTCAGAGCTGGTGGTGCACGTGGCAGCTGTTGGTCGTCCTGCATGTGACTTTGGGACTGCTTAATCTGATTGTGCGATGTGTCCCGGTGGTCAGGCGACACTATTCAAGGGCTCTGGTGAACAGCAGCCCTGGCAGCAACTACAAATGAGCAGTTTGCATATGTATGACCCCTGCCATTGGAACACCACTCAATCAATCACACATCGGCTACAGTGGCTGTCGACTTTCAGTTTAGTTGCCCTCCTTCTCTTCTCTCCTGCCCACCCTTCACAAGCCCTCACAGTGCTCTGTCTCTCTGATGTGTTTCCTGTCGTCTTGTGCTCTCAATATCGCTCTCTATTCTCCATCTATGCCCCTTGTTTTTTTTTTCACTACCTATCACCTTCTCCCTTTCCTGTATATCTCAACATATTTCCTTTTGGTGAATAGTGGAGACTGTGGCTTGTCAAAGACAGCAAAATGCTTTTACATTAAGTGGAGCTTTGCATCTCACAGCTGGTGCGGAGGCGGGTCTGCATGCTTCCACAGAAGGAGAGGAGAGACTGGTGTTGGAGACTCACAACTGTGAGGTTAACCAGTGCTTTGGTTCCACTTGGAGGAACATGCAGCATAGGGAGAGATTTCATGAACATTAATTAGCTTTTACTCAAGTCTGATTTTTAAAATGGCTCATATAGTCAAGATCCTTTTTCTTTTTTTTTTGCATGTAGGATGCTGTGTCTCAAGCTGTTGGTGTTCAAAGGCACGATGTGAAAAGTGACATCAAACCTGGGTGATGTAATCTGAGGGTGTGGTGAGAAAGTTTAGCGCCACCCATCTCTGGAAGTATGGGTCAGTGTGCAGTGATGCACTGTGATACCACAGAGGAGATCAGAGCAAGACTTATCAAAGCACACCAGTGGAACAGAGTAGGAGAGAAAGGTCATAATTTAGAGGATCTTCAAAGCCCAACTCCTCCTCTCTTCAGGTTGAAGTTGCTCTGATAGCTGGCCATAATGAGCTTGGTTTTTGGTTGACCCTTCCTTACAAGAACTTGTGAAAATAAGCTCAGGCAGCTCATTCTACAGCTTTTATTCCTGATACTGTTCATTTATAAAACTGTGCCAACTTTAGTTGTAATTCAACTGCAGCAATTTAAATGAACATCTGTTTTCCGGAGGTTTAGCACGGTGGTGTGTGCTGTATGAGTGATGTTTTATTTGTCTTCGGAAGGGCATAATATTTTTTGGCTACAAAAAGCCGCATCGCTGCCAGTTGAGTGGTGTTCTGATTTGGAATCAGCTTGAAATTTACAAGAAGCAAGGATTTGTTAAGAAACATGCTTTTTAATTCAGCTTATCATATACTGAAAGCAAAGTTTGGATCTGCTCTGCTTTCAACTACAGGCAGTTAATCTTGTGTCAATATACCTATACAGCGTTTACGGTATTGCACACCATTTTCCAATCTTTTTTCCAAGTGGCAACAAATCCCTTGAAAATACTAAACCAACAGTGATCTCCCTAACAATTATTCCACCCTTCATTACGAGGCACATGGGTTCTGTTTAATTTGAATCAGTCCCACATAGACCATCCTGCTGCTCTAAAAACCTGATAGCATGTCAAATCCACAGATGGAAATGGTCCCTACAAATACACTTTTTACTCCTCTTTTAGTAAGGTTTATTGTTAGTAACTCTAAATTCCCCAGTTGTGTTATAAAATGACTAGACTACTGACAAAAAGTAAAACTATGCATTCATAACTTATTTTTAACGACTTTTTCAGTAGGAGCAAAGCAGGCTTGGGTTTAGTGCCACACACAAGTTATACAAGAATATATTGTGATTCAGACAGGCAGAACAGTAACAAAACTATAGACAGACAGGCAGAACAGTAACAAAACTATAGACCTTTACTATAGCTAGATGCTTCAACTTTATCAAAAGGCAAGCCCTTTTTAATCCTCCAGTGTCACCTACTGCTAACATGTTTTTGAATTTGAACTTGACTTTCATGAGCACTGAAATCTGTACACACACATCAAAACATCCAAATCCTTGAAAGAGCAAGGACAGTTTGTATTTGGAACAATTAGGAAGTTTATGTGTGTGACTGGTTGGCTGTTGGGCTCCAGCCATGTGTGCATGGGAGAGTAAATGGGAGTGCCATGGCAGTGAGTGCGGGTGAGTGCGCAGCCACTGTGTGCATAAGTGAAGAGGAGGGCTTCCAACAGAGTGTGTGTGAGTATTTGTTTGTTTGTGGGTGTGCATGTGCAGAGCAGCAGCAGTGTGTGAGCACTCAAGGGGGAGGGAGGTGGGGGTGGGGTGTATGCAGTGCGGTGAGGGAGGTATGGATATTAATCACCAGGAGGAGCATGGTTCTGTGGCGCCGGGCGGAGATGGATGGGGTGTGAGTGCAGTGATGTCACCCTGACAAATGGACCGGCCATGTTGGCTGAGACTTGCACATCGCCTCTCATTTCAATTAGTTCCTCACACAGCAACCCACCTAACCCACAATCTGCAGGTTACACACGCACAAACACAAACACTTAGGCCACAAACACGCCCCCTCCAGTGCCCTAACCCATAGCACAGCCCTCTAACAAGATGCACTGATCTGTAAGAATACAGTGTAGCTCCTTTAATTAATCTAACTCAATTATGACAGCACTTTTGCTTTCAATCCCAGCAGCCAGTCACTCATTACCATTCATATTATCAGCCAAACACACTGACTAGGTCTATGGCCAGCACACTAGCCAGTGGGAACTGGCAGAGAGTCTAGGTGTGTTTACGATGTAAGACTGGGCACTGCCCGTGTGTTTTCCCACAATATCAATTTGATGAAGTGCTGGAACGATGGCTATGTGAGCAGTCGTTTGCTCCAATGGTAATAGCCTGCATTTACTCTCTGATGTGGAAAAGGGTACAAGATTTGTACCAGCCATCACTGTGAGCAACAATTGTGCCAAACTGAGTTCAGGTATAAAAAGCCTAACCACCTCTCTAACTGGTTATATTCTTGTTCTTAACAGCTTGACACCACAAACTAAAAGAGCAAGGGCTGACTTTAAACTGTCTGTCACCTATGAACAAAGTATTAGGCCCTGTTTTCAAGGGTCTGATGCTAACTGGAGGCAGTAAGCCTCATTTCAAACTCCTGCCCGTCTTCTGTGAACTTTGACATTGCAGAGCTTCAATATTCTGTGGGCATTCCTCAAAGTCCGCAATGTTAAAGTACCTCTCTTTCACCATCTGCACCTTCTCATTTTCTGCTTCTTCCTTCTTTCTTCTCCAACTGATCTCTGTCTCTTTGCTGCAATCTTTGCCTTCTTCACACCAAGAGGATAGAGCAATAGGATCACTTTGGTATAAGCTAGGGTAGGCTGGGCCATGTGAGGCTGAACTAGGCTATACGGTGCACAATGGAGCGCTAAGTTCGGGATTTGATCAGAGCCTCCTGGGGCTGCAGTTCCAGTTCAGGCTTAACATCAGTGGTCGGTATCTCTTCATCTGCCTGTGAAAGCATCAGGAGGTTAATACCAAGTCTGTAGAGATGAGTGAGAGGAGGGAGGTACTTCATCATGCCGCAGCTTTAATTACACCCCTCCACATCTGCATTTAGCACATTAAAGCCACTTTAAAGTTTCCACAAAATCTGAGGTTGAAAAATAACAATAAACCACTATGCTCAGTATCACACAGTAATGGATAAGAGCAAAGCTTTATGATCACAGATCTTTGAGATAATTACCTGTTAATGCAGAGCTGTCACATCAATACAATTGTATTTATTATACAATCAAAAGGAGATATACTACATACACTAAGAAAAGTGGGAGACATGGGAATGTGCATGTGCAGTAATGTGGTTTGTTAATAATGCTCGTCAACACTGAACATATTTGAAATATCGATATTGGCAGCTGGATGTCTTTCTACCTCATGTGAACTGAAACCGCAAGGTTTGTACATATGCAGAATTTATTACCTTCCACCTTGTGAGGGTGCATGGCTTGCTTGCCTTCACATATTCCTTTGTTGATGAAACATGCCAATTCTCTCACCCCAAGAACAGTGGGAAATGAAAAATGGATGAAAAGCTTTTGAAATAGTGTGTATGATTACCATAACACTTTTACAATAGAGGAAGTGTGCCTGTCATGTATTGTTGCATGTAACACAAAGGGCATGCACTATACAAAAGACACTTGTACCAATGTCTTACAAAGGATGACAATATTTGCTTTATTTTCCTATTTTTCAAATGATATTGAAATCCTGTTTCCAGTGAGGGTCTCCATGTTCAAACAGCTGAAGTGATTCTCTTTTCATTTCACTTTGCCGTTCTTCCTTTTAATCTAACAGCACTAAAGAACTAGGTTCCAGCAACAACAAAAAGGTTAGATCTCACTTTCTGTTTCATCTTGGCCTCCTGCGATCCCCAGGGACATCTCTCTGTGCTCGTCTGCACTGTTTGGTGATGGGAGATTTTGCCAGGGCTCTGTTTGTTTGGCTTTCTTCCCCCTCCTCATTGCGCTGAAATCTGCCTGAC
>JANJYQ010301178.1:0-10962 GCA_024605255.1 Rastrelliger kanagurta | reverse complement strand
CACACACACACACACACACACACACACACACACACACACACACACACACACACAGTCACACATGATAAGACAGCCAGTTTAAAGAGCAATTGAGATTGTGTTGCCAAGGTGATGTCATGCTGACACAAGGCCAATACAAATCAATATCACAACACTTAGAACACGCAGTATGAAGTGGACACACACAGCTTCCCATTATCAGTGTAAGCACCATCTATTATAAAGCAAACAATTATTCAGGGTTTCCCATACTTTCATTTATACACAGATATTGATTTTCTGTATTTGCTGCTCTCTTGCTCTTTCTCACACAAACAGATGACAACAGACCCATCTGTGACTAGCATGATGTTTCACCCTCCAGTACAGCAGGTGGCAGCATGAACTTTCAATGCTGGTTTGAAGTCCACCAGTCAAACCCAAGAAGAAGAACAGGAGGTACTTACGTGTGTTTTTTCATTAAGCTAACATGGCTCCTCACTTCTTTCATTCATGTTTCAGTAGCTGTGTCTCAATTCAGGGTCTGCGTCCTCATGAGTGTGCATCCTCTGGGCTGTGTCCTCAACATGAGCATGCAAGGCTGGAAGGACGCAGCCTCGTTTCAACCAGTAACAACCAAATGGGACGGTCTCGCCTTCAAAGCATTTCCTGGTTGTGTCCCACCCCTACCTTTACATCACCACTCCTCCTGCCCCACCCCCAAAGCCTGGAAATAAGGTATTGATAATGTATTTCATCATAATTGTTTGTCGCTACAGCGGTGTCGGTTCTGCCGGGTCCATGTCTATAACTTCAGATAAATAGACAAATAGATGAGCTACCGGTAGCCCTGTATACATAACTATATGCCATATAATCTTAATATAATAATATTCACAGCTGTGTGCAGCTGACACCGGTCCACCATCCTCTGGAGCAGAGAGAAGAGCCTCACACTCCTCTCCGTGCTCTCTCGCTCTCTCCCTCATTTACCTCTCCATCAATTTTTCAATGATGTATGAGGTCGCTGAGGATAGTAGCGATGCATCCTCAAAAAATGCCCACAACGAAGGACAATGAGGGCGCATTTGAGCATGCGTTTTTGAGCGTCCTCAGAGAGCTTCTGAATTGGGA
Organism: Rastrelliger kanagurta; assembly: GCA_024605255.1. Classification (NCBI taxonomy): domain Eukaryota; kingdom Metazoa; phylum Chordata; class Actinopteri; order Scombriformes; family Scombridae; genus Rastrelliger; species Rastrelliger kanagurta. The sequence goes on along the minus strand of JANJYQ010301178.1, from coordinate 9,849 downwards.
CAGGCCTCCATGCAGTGATGTGACGTAAGTGGCCTCAAAATACGCACTCATGAGGATGCAGACCCTGAATTGAGTCACAGCTAGTGTCATTTTGAATAAACAACTATTCTTGATGCTCATCACCTAATTAGGGTTGGGTATCGGTTGGGTTTCATTTGATACCAGTGCCTACTCAGTATTTTTAAATGGTTCTGGTGCTTAAACGGTTCTTGAACTGGTGCTTATAAAAACATACTTTGTCAAAAAATCAAAGTCATATCTTTTGAATGAAAATGAAATGCCTGTATCATCTTTTGCCTGGACAAGTTCACTTTTCACATCATGTCCAGGGCATTCAAGTTTTTTTAATGTATAAATGAATTAATGAAATGATGCAGTTTTCACTGTTCCGGGAGTCTCCTGCATATGGATTGCAGCTCCCTGACACCCGCGATTCCCTGAAACTAGAGCAAACAGGAGCATGCAGTAAGTGGGAGTGTGTGTGTCTGTGCAGTGTGTGTGGAGAGAAAGCAGCTCTCTTTCCGCTGTCTTTCCCCTGGGTTAAAATGGATTGTGACGCGTTACTCACATTTATACCGAGTAAAATATTGCAGACTATGTTTTTATAATACCTTACATTAGTAAAAAAAAAAGTCAGGCACCGAGATTTCCGTGCTTATTTGGTCTGGTGTACTCGTTAATGTCGGAACCGGAGTTTCACTACCCAACACTACACCTAATCTGTCAAATATATAGAAATCAGCAGTCCATATTTAAACTCTAAAGTTTAAACTTAACAAATGTTACTTAATAATGTCTGTATAGTGGTAACTAGAAGGAAAATACCTTTTTTTCCAATTTCAATACTTTGGTTATAGATATAGCCTACAGCAACATCATGGAATGAGAGACAATTATAACCCCAACATAAACTCAATGATTACTGAAAGAACAGAACTTATGTTGAGCAATGAAAACAGAGCTTGCCTTTAAAAAAGGATCATTTCATAACATAAACTCAACTATGCGGTGTCATACTCTCCTTATAAAGCTGAGACATATTGAAACAGAAAAGTAGATGAGAAGTTACAAGAATATTTGTTGTGATTGCTTTATTTTTTATTTTATTAATAAATATGAAAAGTTGCTGTTGGTGCTATAATTCAACAAATACTCATCCTGATATGATGTATTACAGTGGTTTCCACAACATGCCTTACACAAAACAACACAATTGTTGGTACCAAAGTCTTTGCAATTAAAATATATGTTGTGGAGCTATGGGATAGTTATCACATAACACATAGCGTTGATAATACCGTGATATTATTGTTGTTATTATTATTATTATTATTATTATTAATAAAGCTCCCACTGTCAGCTAATTCTGTGGAAAACACAGTTATTGTATCACAACTCACTGTGAACCTCATTAGGATAACATGCTGTTGACAGTACTTCTTGATGAACCATGATACAGTAGCTGCATGCTGCCACAGTTTGAAACCGTAATTCATTCTGTTAAATTATATCAGTAACTACAGATATACAGTGGCCACGACGGAAGAAAAACATACAATATAAAAAGCACAAATGTGAACAGAAATTGCCTCCAAATCCCAAAATGCAAAAAAAAAAAAAATACTGTAGTGCATACAAAAACATAAACATTACCTGATTCACACACTGCTGAATACCCCGTGCACCTGTTACCCTCCATGTAGTAAACACCAGCTCATTTCCACCAACACTTCATTCAATAACCTTCCCCGTTACAGTTTTTGAGCTCAGTGTTTACTGCCTGTCGTGTTTCGTGAACCCTGCCTGCCTCTTTCTACTTGGTTATGTGTTTTAATTGCCTACCTGTTGCCAACCTCTGCCTGCAGTTAGACAGTTTTAAATACAATAGCTGTTCCACTCCATTCTAGTGTTAATGAAGGCCCTTCATCTTCCATCAATCTAACATTTCTTTTTTGTGTGCATTAGTGTAATGAGCAGCACTGTCTCACATGGGTATTATACAGACGTTTACGTTTTTTTTAATTCTAAAACTTGTTTCTATAGCATGCCAAGCTGTTAAGAGTTTAGTTCTGTAACTATCATTACTGATTAATCTGCCAGTTACTTTCACAGTTAATTGATTAATATTGAAAATGGTTGAAAACTTTGAAAAATCCATCAAATGTCCATCCCAGTTTTCCAGACTCCAAGGTAACATCTTTAAATGAAACATCTTTAAATAAAATCTTGTTTTGTTCAGCTAACAGTCGATTTAATTTAAACTATCAAGAGGAAGCACACGTGAGAACCTGGAACCAGTGATTTAATAATAATATCATTATTATGTACCTACAAATGTGTATGTATACTCACTACACACACTTCAGGTGAGACAGGATATTTAAGCAGGGTATTATGTGAGTACTGTGTGTTTAAAACTTAATAAATGCTATAGCAACAATAATTAATATATACAATAATGATAAATGAACCTAATGCAGGTGTATTTGTATGTCAAACTACTGTAAATCGAGGCTGTCTATTTAACTAAACCTGTGACATGAGTATGGGGCTTATAATTTTTCTAAGAAACAAAAATTACATTTCATTTTGAACAAAACAAATATACATATGAAGTTAAAGATTAATGAGTGTTTTGTTTCCATGCCAATTAACAGCTGATTTGATTCATGTTTATGAATAGGAAACAGATGTGGTATCTTTCGACTTGAATTATGTCTAAGGTCATATTCTTTCCTCTGGCTTCGGTGTTTTTCCTCCACCAGCTGTTTCTGTGCTCGTTAGGGCAGCAGCTAAAGGCCAGGGCTAATAAGTACCCCGGTAACAGACATGAACACTGACAGCACAACAGGAGAGAGCTGACACACTGACCTTTACTCACTACGCATAGATTGGAGAGGAAAGTGAAAGGGAAGAACAGAAGCAAGGTGAAGGAGTGACAGAGCGAAAGAGGAAGAGAGAGAGATAACTTGACATCTATGGGATTGCAGAGGAATTAGGAAGTGAGAGAGACAGGTAGAGGTAGATAACACTGCTCATCAACATCTAGAGAGGAAGGCAGAAAGAATCCCAATGAAAGAGTCAGAAGTGTAAAATGGATGTCTATGTGATAAAAAAAATTATACATTAAATCCATCATGTTATACATACTTTTCTTGCTTGATCATTAAAATAATGCTTCCTGTCAAGCAGGTCAGTCAGTTCAGATCCATGTAAATTGTCTCTTGTTTTCTCTCCACAACTGCCTGTTATGACAGGTCAGAAGCATTGCATCGCTGCTCTGCTGGACATTCAAATTAGCACGTTACCGCAATGAATTAACCAATAAAGAGAGTGTGACTTTGGGGTCAACTACATCAGAAGACTGACTTCAGGGTGTAGCAGTGGTCTGAAGATGGAAAAGTGGGCTGGAAGGTCATCAGTCCAGATGAAAAGTGTGTGAATAATGATCCTTTCCTCACTGAGTCAAAACCATTAAAGTGTCCTTGAGCAAGTCAAATTAACCCTTATAAAGCTGATTACTCACAAAAAACCCCCCATATTTTTATATTTAAGCAAGATATCAATTTGTTTAGCATGTACCAAAACATATTGAGGTTATATACTCAGCTATACAAATAAGATTACACAAATATTCCCTGTTTTGAATTATGATTCTGATATTGTACCAAAAGTTTCCTCTAACCACAAGTTTGGAGTGACCTTCGTCTTCTCCTAGGATGTGAAATAAATAAAGCATCCCATGGCTGATGGGATGCATTATTATTAAAATGTATTCATAAAGAGGCTACTAAAAAATGTTTTTTATACTAAAAGGTCAATCCTGTGCTAATCTACTGAGGATACATGGAGGGTTTTAATGTCTATGTGCTCAACACCCGAAAAAAGTATTCCTCCAGTAAATATGTCAGTGCTGGTGACCATACATACATTTATTTGGGCTAGCATGGAAGCATCAAAGGGAATATTATTTTGGCTGTCTCCTCCTGTCTCCATGCTAGGACACAGGCCAAGGATGTGTAGTGTCGGGGCTAGAATATGACATTTTTATGGTCCCCAGCTCCAAAGAGTTTGTGCCCATCAGAAACCACAAGTGTTTTACAAGTGTCCTTGATTTACTCCAAATAAGAGCATCACTTTACCATCTAATTTAATTTTAAATCAAAATTATGCATCTAGATTAATGGACCCAACTTAAAAACTTCAACCACTTTGCCACTGGGACACAAATTATCTTGAGTGTGGAGCAGGTTTCACTTTATTGGTGAAAGAATCAACTTCACACGGTTAAATTATTATTTCTGAGTCACTTATCCAGGCTGAAAATAAATAAATATACTACACTGGGCTGAAACATGGGTTATTGTTACATAGCTCACTGAGCTAACTGACCAAACTAACATTAGTTTGTGTATAATTAATAATAAGTTGTCACATGAATTGATACTTAATCAATTGAACTTGAACATTGTTGAAAATCATATTAAACTTGAAAGATTTTATATTACATTTTTAAAAGACTACCATCAGACTAAATAACTTACTCTAATAGTAATTCTGAAACACACACTGATGGATTTTGACTGTAAGATATTTACATATTATTTTAACCAGGTAATTCTTAACTTAATTTAGTAAATCTTTATACTAGTTATCATACAATAGTGACTAATCTAGTATAGTGATTTACTGGAGTTGCAGCATTTAAATTAATTGTTTCTAAGATAATACGATGGACATAAGTACTTTGCACAGTCCTTTTTCAATTATTAGAGAAGTACTAATAATTAGCACTCTAATTATTAGAGAAGGACTGTGCAAATAGCTGCTCCAACATAGTCTCTGTGCTGTAGATCCACAGTCTGTTTTCTAAGTAATGGAGAGTGAACCACAGAGATGCCCTTCAAGCTATCAGGCATGACTCTGTAACACCATACCTACAGCTGGATGAGTCCTTTCTGGAGTGACATACAGCCATCTCCACAGGGAGACTTAACCACAGTCTTTGTCTCTCTTAATAAAACAGTAAAATTACACAAGATCCAACACATTACTTCTATCCATTCTGTTCTGTTAATTGCAGTCTCTTTTTAGTGTTACATAGGAAATAGAGGCTGGCACAACACTTGTCAGGGCAATGCTTCATTGCAAAGAGCAGATGTGCACTCCAAATAATGCAATGTTTGGTTAGCAGTGGAGCACTGTTGTTATTTGCTGGAAGAAAGGTAAGGACACTAAAAGGCACAGGAGGAAAAAACAAGACAAATGGGTGAAAAGAAACAAGCCATAAAGAGAGGAAAATTCACCAGGAGTCAGCGGGTCTCAAAGAGAGGAGGTGAGACAGACCGACAAAGTCACAGACAGCTGAGCAGAAACAGAGAGAGAGGCAGGCGGTATTACCAGGTCAAGAATTGCAAATGTATTTGTGTGGGCTTGGAGAAATTTAAAATAGGGGTCTAAGCTGATTTTAGTTGGAGAGTCATAGAGCTGAAGTGGATTTTAGGCAGAGCTCAAGGTGCTTTTCTGCCATCCTGGGAAATAATATGCAGATACATCTGAGGAATGGCTCCAGAGCAAACAAACAGCCAAACTGACATTTTCAAAGTACTGGCAGGAAGAAATCAAAACAGTCAACAAGTCCAAAATGGAGCAGTTTTAACAAGACAGGTCACTGACATGCATGTGAGGTAAAGTCCATTATAAAGACCTTGAAAACACGCAGCAATGAAAACAGTGTTAGCGACGTAAGGCGAAAGCAGCTGAGGTAAAAGAGAACTGACCCCTGGCAACACTTCTATAGAGAATTTCAACAAAAAGTGGTAGGCAGGTAGACTACTAAGTAACAGGTTTGCTAAGTAATGGGAATCAGACTAAGAGGGATTTTGTAAAGGAGAGCAGTGGAACAGCTTGCAGAGGCATCGACACTGTGCACAGTATAAGTGTATCTGACAAAGCTAATAGCAGTGTGACAGAAAATCAACAAGTCGTCATTGCTTAATGACAATATTCAGACGCAAATGAGTCGCTTGAGCACTTTCTGATTTGCCACCTCCATGATAAAGTTTAGGCAACCGAAACATGTCTCCTAGAATTTATGTTTATGCACTACTAACGAACTACTACGTGTTTTGCCAGTTACTTTTTAGAGAAAAACGTAATTGCTGCCTGGATTATGTTCAGTAGGAACATTTCTTATCAATGGAGCAAAATACCAATTAGCACTGAAAAAAAGCTGTACAGATTACATTACTGTTATATTGATTTGCATCCTGAGTTTCAGATGTGGTTGAATTTAGGCAACAAAAGCAGTTATATTGAAATATGGAAGTAATTGTGTTTAAAAACTAAAGTTAATGCTGGAAACACATCTTGCCTTATTCTTGATTGTTTCAATATTTACACAAGACAGTTATCGTTCTCTAATCTTATCCAAGTGTTGTGTTACTGTCTAAAAAGTTGAATCATGCTTGAGTTCCTTTGAGCTCATCCTGAAGATTGTCTTCTCAAGAAAAATAACAAAAATAGGCTGTTAATACCAGTGGCTCCAAATGACCAAGCCTGTATGTTGTACAGTGGTGGGAAAGGTTTTCGGATACTCTTACAAATGTACACAATCTCAATGGGCTGAAAATCTGTATCCTCAGGTGTGTTTCCCGTGTTTTGTCTCTGAGGAACTTTCAGATGTTCTGGCTTTATATAGACACGAAGCATGGAAACAAAAATTGTGTCTTTTAATAAAAAGCATGACCCTCATTACTGTATCACTGGTGCCAAAAAATGACCCAATACTCAAAATTTCTCCGTATTTTTATGGAACCAATCAATTTCAAGTTTCTAATGTCTTTTTATGATTTATTTACAGTTTGTGAATGTACTAAATGAAATTGCACTTGAATGATTCTTAATGCTATATGGGTGTCCAAAAACTTTTTCTGCCACTGCATGTATAAGTGACAGATGGCATCTATTTTATGCAGCAGTCCACATTTGGAAGAAGTCAAGTCAACAAAACAGAGGAATGTGTCACGTGATATCAATGTTCTTTCCCATTTCCAAAGTTCCACATTTCCAAAAAGTTTTCGCAAATCAAGACAAGAGTCAAGTTTTTTTTTTTTTAAACCCATGCCTATTGTCCCCTAACCTTAACCACTTCACTAAACTTCAACCCAAATCACATTATTCTCACTATTTCCAAAAAGACCACCAGCTCACTTGCTGAAGGGCCTGAATTCAAAGATTAAGACCATAATGACCTGTCAAAAAAAATGAAATTTCTTAGTATTTCTTGAGAGAGGTTGACACTTTTTTAATGGGAGTCTATTTAAGCTTGGGATTTTTTTGGAGACAGCCATCTAGCGGTGTCACATTGACTTCAATATCAAGCCGTGGTTGTTGCCACTTGGGTGAGAGGCTCTTGGCTGCATTTTGTCAAGGAATCAGGCAATATATACCCATGTAATTAGATTTATGGAGAGAGTGAGTGCCCCAGATTAAGAGGATTTCAGTAGAGGAGCTGTGGAATTTAACCAGATGGTGTTTGAAAGCAGTGTTAAACGGCCACCTGGAGAGGCAGGGGTGGCACATATAATTCACACAAAGATCAATACCTGATTCTATAGTTGCCTCAACCCACATACCTAATTTCACCCTACAACCCTCTGCTAATGTGTAAATACCTTTTTCAAATCTAAATTAGTATTTCTAGAAAATGATTACTGGGGATTGATGGACTGTTCTGTGTCTATCCCAGAATAATTACGGAGCATCTAATGTGCAATTATCAGTATGGCCCACTGAAAAACAGGGACCGTTTACATGTTAAATACTACCATTAACATTTGACTATAAATGTTAAATGCTGTCATTAACATTTGGCTATAAGATGGAATGAAGTTGTCTCAACGTTTTCGTGTCAGTCAAAACAGGGATGAGTTAAAATTACTATTAGGGCACAACAAGAGAGTGGCAGGACAGGATATGACCGAGAGGAGTGGAAATATAGTAATACATGATGAAAAGAAAGTGGGAAGGTGATGAGGGAGGGAGAGAGCAAAGGGAGATAACAGGAGAAGAGGAAAGCTGAATAAAAAAAGTAAATGGTTTTGGAGGTTTTAAGAACATATCAGCAAAAAGGGGGCACAGAAATAGGGTGAGTTAAACATTGACAACTTTTCAAAAAAAAAAAAAAAGGCATTCACAGTCAGTCAATAGACTATTATGGTTTTTCATTCTCACTTCAAGTTAGATTTGGTGCTATCAAACTGCCTAATATCTCCTCCAGTACTGTATTTCACAGAGGCCTCTACAGTCTGGAACCACTTATGTCTGCTCACAAAAATCATGCATCATGTATTAGTCTAATCAGTGTTGTGAATAATGGTGACAGTGTTCATCAGTCTGATTCAGCTCTACAACAACAACATGTTAAAATAATACTTTGTTAAGTAAAGCAGTTGGATCAATTGAACTCAAGAATTTTGGCCGTTTCTAATTTTGAAAGTAAAAATCTGATTCATTGTTCCCACAGACTACATTACTTTGCCACTGAATCTTTTCAACTACAACTGCCATAGTGCAGAAAAATGAAATTGTAATGATGGAAACTGGTGGTTACAGTTTAAACCTATGGGATTATTTCAGTATCTGTAGTTCAGTTTGAGAATCCAAATTTGTATAAATGGATTTATAAGTTACTACTAATATAAACAAGGAAGTGCGAATGCTCATTATCAAAGAAGCAAAAATATGAGATAAAATTGGAAGACGACAGCAGGAAACAAGGATAAACACTAGTGTGGCCTTTCCAAATCAAAATTGTTGATATTTCTAGATATAAATTAGAGTGATGCTGAAATTGCCTGTTTTCTGCTGAACAAGTAATTTAACCTACCAAACTAAATGCAATTTGTTGTTTGATAGCCTTACCTAGAGCATGGCCATGGGGGTAATCTTTTTCCCTGCATCAATGTTGAAAAAATATCTAATTGCTACTAGGACTTTTTTTATTCATACACCAAAACTAGAGATGAATGATTGTTATTTGGACCCAAAAGTGACCTGTGGTGATTAACCAACAGCTGCTAAAAATGACTGCTGACCAAAGTGTAACAAAAGCTTTGGAGTTCATTTCTGCCAACAACAGCCAAACTTGACATTTTACGGTCCTGGAGCCACATTATTAAATCCTCTACAGTCTCCTATCATCCTTTACAGTGCCTATCATATGTGACAAATATTGTTTACATGCTCCATTTGTATACAAAGAAGATGGAATGTGGTTGTTTTTCATTGCTTTTTCAGTTGTGCACATAAGTGAAATATGATGATACACAGGGTGAATGCCATTGCCAAAAGTTGCATTGTCTGCCCACAGCCGCCATTAATGGATATAAGTAGTACTTTGTGTTGAGATGCTAAGATCTCTAAGAGATAAACAAAACAATTTGGTACACTTTGGGCACGTTGTTCATCCAAGTGAACAAAATGGAGGGGACCCATGGGCCTCTCTTGTCTAACTCTTTGCAAAATTGATGTACTTTGTTGTTTACTCTGCCATAGCAACATTCACAGTGTTATAGACACTTGGCATAGATTTTCCAGGTTGTTATCTATCCATCATGCCTGTGGTTGACCTGTTTGTTGTTGAGCTATTCTTGATTTATTTTGGGATGTTTGTCCAGGCGAGCCAACCCTCCCAGCACCTCAGGATGTAACAGGATGTATTACAGAGGTATGCGACTGTGTCATGGAGCACTTATTTTCTTGATGGTGCTGTTGTTTTTCCAGCCATAAGAGGTGTCCTGCAGCCTCAACTCCCATTAAGGGAAAATCTTTACAAGCCACAGTGTC
>JANJYQ010301105.1:499-12201 GCA_024605255.1 Rastrelliger kanagurta | reverse complement strand
ATCCACTTATGGAGATGCACATTTTGCTGTACACAATGGATGCCCCAAGATCATTACATGTAAAAACATTTCAGACTTGCTCACAGATTCAAAATAAATATGAAGTCCTACAGTTTTCTTAAAGATGATCTAAAATATCCACATCTTCTTGATTTTAAAGCACAATACCCTATTGATGTCAAAGTTGGTAGAGTGAAATGCAATAACTTCAAACAGACTTACAGGTCTAAGTCTAGTTATACTTAACCTATTGGATCTTGTAATAGCCGACATTTTTTCTTTACAGTTGCATCCTTTTTGTTAAATGTACTGCTAAAAAGCTGTTAAAAGTGACAACCTAGCCCAAGTAGCAAATCTAGACTGCGAATTTGTAAAGCTGCTTGTTCCAAGTGTTTGATAGTGTAAGCACAATTAAAAACACTAGTCAACGTTGTGGTTCACCTCTCCTATACCGGTTCAAATTAACTACTGTAGTTCTGAAAATGCAGTTAAAATAACCTTAATAGTAATTTAAAAGACAGTTTGATATGGGAAGTCAAGATCCTCCAAAGATCGTTAGATCTTTGATGCTTGTACTTCGGTTTCAGATGTGCACAGAAAAGATTCTATTTCTTATAATTGGTATCATATGTCTGGACTATCTTTATCTTGGCACAAGTCATTTGTAATTCATATGAATCAAATGATCAAATGATGGCAAGTAAAGCAATAAAATAGTTTGATTTCCTTTGAATATTAAAACCCATTCAATCACAATGAATGCCTTTACAAATAAATGCATATTTGTACTTTGATTTCTTCTTTGTAACTTCCCCTGCACTTGATCACCACTCTTTGAAACATACAGAAGAAGATTGTTGAACCTTGAAGTGCTAAGGCAGCTCACATGCAGGATTTGACATGTCATTTTGACCATTAATAGTAGCCTCTAATGTGTTTTACTCTGAAGCCCTGTAACAGAAAATATACATATTCACATATGTTGTTACACATATGCTTGCAATCAAAGACACAGGTTTTTGATCTAAGATGTGTAATGTTGGTGTAATATCTGTTTTTATTTGTGGTCTACGGTGTTTGAGTAGATGAAGGATATCCAAAGCAAAGCAGCAGTGTCCCTTTTGTTGCAATATGCTGTAGGTTAATATATATTTGGCTTTCAGTTGGCATATAGACTCAGGCAAAGCTACTAGAGCTCAGACACTGAAATTTATCTCTCAGAGATTGGACGATGGTTGGTTGGCTCTCCCGTGGCTCGCTCCACAGGTACTTTTCCAGATTCTCACGCTCCAGAGACCTCATCCGCTCGCAGGAATGCACTGGTGTACACGGCAAACTCTGAGAATGGACAAGACCACGATTCTGATTGGAAAGGGTTGCAGAGCTACCACTGCGTTGTGTCAACTTGTCCTGCTCCTGTTCAATTTCATCCTCTGAGCGAATCTCTACATAGTCATCGTCATCTTCCCCGTTGTCCTTAAAGTTGGCCAGGTAGTTCTGGGTTGCGGAGAGAATGCTCAATGCAGATGCCCGGTTCAAGACCACAACATGTTGGCCATCATGTAAAGTGAGGTCTGACTGTCCCTGGGTAGACCTCTCTGGGAGGCTGCTCTGCCGACCAACCCGGCCCAGACTGGGGCCATGGAGTCTGTCTCTGGATTGATCCACGGTGGGTCCATTGCATCTGAAACCAGCCTGGTTGTTCTTCTCTTGCTGCGGGCTACTCAGAGAGCTGACAGACTGACACTGACTAGATGGGGTAGACTTTGAAGTGGGTAAAGATGGAGCATTAAAGGAAGGATGTCTCTTAATGGAACTGTATACATGCTCCTCTTTCTCACTTGGCACTGACATGGACGAACTCCATCTCTGGGATGGTGGGGTGGTTGGAGAGGGAGGGAGATTCTTCAGAGAGGGGATGGAGCAGGCAGAAGTGAGCCTGCGCTGAGGGGTGGAAGATGCACAAGCGCCCCCCACCTCACTGCATGAGATGAAGCTGGAGAGCTCTCCATTGCTGTAAGTAGAGTGGAGCCAATCCTCCTCCAGGGAGGTCTCAGGCATGGACGGAGAGGAAGGAAGCCCTGGATGGCTATGATGTGGGGTAGCAGAGGTATGACTAGCTAGACCAGCAGAATCTTTAAACATTACCTGGTCATAGAGCTGGGAGTACTCTGCTATCCTTGCACCTGAAGAGGGAATACAGAGGATGAAAAGAGGGTGTGAGTAAGTTATAATTGTATTTGTCATATCCTTAAATGTAAAAATCATCTGAACATGGTGTTAAAACATGAAGTGAAACCAAATCTAACAATGTACAGTCATGTCTAAGGAGTGTTATTGGCACCAGTGCTAAATATTTGTCTTACCTATGGCAGCTCCCCCTTGTTTCTTTTCCTCTAAGATGGCTGCCAAGTCTTTCTGCTTCTTCTCAGCTCTTGCCCGGGTACAAGAATCTCCAGGGTCCATGCTCCTCATGCGTAGCAGCTGGTTGGCTTTCTTAATCTTCTGGCTATATTGCCGTGCCATCAGGAACACCCGGCTCTTGTTTTTGTCCATCAGTTCCAAGGGGAAGTCCACGGAATCACCCAAGAGGAGGGAAGAGGAGGCCAGGGGTGAGTCCAGACCTGCCAGCTCTCCTGGAAACAAGCTGTGGATATCCTTGATGGTATTCTCCCTTGGAGGGGTTTTTCTTGGAGGAAGCTCCACTAGATCATCATCCTCAAGGCGGAAGCTGCCGCTGCTGAGGCGAGCCAGTCTGTTACGAATGCTCTTCACTGTGCCTGGGGGGGGCTCTGGGGTGACTGGCTGTGGGCCTGCAGAAGGAGAAGGGCTGTGACTTTCTTCTTCAGTGGTGCCTTCAGTTTGGAAGTCAGGCAGGTTGATGACTGGGATGGTGAATGATGGTGTGGAGCTTACAGGTGGGTGTTTCGGAGGAGTCTTAGCCGGAGAGCTGACTACTTGTGCACTAGTGGCAGGGGGCTTTTTTGTAGGACTGTTTCTGACTGAGGAGGTCTTCTTGGGCGACTCAGTGCCACTAACTGGGAAGGCAGCAGGCAATCGGTCAGCTTTCTTCTCATTGTTCTTGATATAGTTTTCCAAGTCATTCCAGATCTCATCGACCTGCTCTGACATCTTATCCCCTTTCTGCGAGCGCTGGGAGAAGGTCTCAGAAGCAGATGAGGACGAATAATCTGGTTCTGAAGAACACAGAGCAAGATGGGAGGATGGTCCTTCATCCTCTCCAAAGCGGAGACTCTCCTCAGACACAAACCCTCCAATGCTTCCAGTCAGGTCTTGTTCTGAGGCTAGCAGACTGTCTCTCTCTTGTTTTAATTTATTGCCTTCATTCATGCCTTTGAGCTCTTTTGAGGGGGGCTCCCTAAAACAGATGGTGTCATAGATGTTTTCCTCCACTATCTTGAGTTCACATGTCCCGAATGGCTTCCCTTCCTGTGTGGAGGACCGGTTGCTCTCAGAGGAACTGCATGGTTCAATGATAGGCTCGGTGACCCTTGGAATGTCTGAAGCACTTGGCACCCTTGTTGAGCCCTGTGCAATTGAAAAGGATTCATTCCTTGACTGGGATTCCTCTGGGTCTCTTCTGATCAGGCCCATGCTCTTCAGGTCCTCATAGCTGATGTTGTCATATACATTTTCAATATCGTCTATTGTCAGTTGCTCTGCTGAAGAAGATCCAGATATGTCATTGCTGGATGACTCAGTGTGAATCACTTCCAGGTTGCTGTGACCGGACTGGTCATCATCAGGACTCTGTCGAGCCTCTGTAGCCTTTTCCCCTGCACTGCTTGCCCTCCGTAAGACTCTGGTCCCACTGGGTGGAGGGTCAATCTGCACAGTGGGCACCTGTTCGACATGCCAGCTGCAAGGCCGAGCTGTCCTGGGTGACAAGGTGGCTTCTGATCTCTCTGTGGGAGTCTCTGGTTCTGGTCCACTTTGCTCTGTGGGAACAAACATCTGGTAGATGTCCTCCTCCTCATCATCAGGCTGCATGGTTCGCTGTCTGGTGGGGAACATGGCCCTGCGAGCTCGGTGATCTGCCCAAATGTTCCTCACAGAATGGTCACTTTCTGTCACTATTACAGACGGAACAGGGGAGTCTGGAGGTTCCTCCGTCACGTTAGGTGTCCTGAGAAGCGGCGGGTGGTGACTTCCTTCCCTCACAAGGGATTCTCTGGCTCTCTAATGGAAAGAACAACAAAAATTACTTGTTGAATCGTCATTAATTTCTCAGTTACCACTCTGCAGCTTTGAATAAACGCCATACCTGTAGGTCTGAAGGGCTCATGTTGAAGGTTTTCCATTGTTCTATACTATCTACAGATGCTTGTGGATTCAGCCTCTTTCTGCTGCTTTTGCCAGGTATTCGCAGCCTCTTTCCACCCCCCTGAATGCAGAATTACAAAACTTACTAACAAGGATATATGAATGAAGAACAATGTGAATAAATATATGTTAATCAATGTTTATTTAATCAAGCCTTTCGGTCAGCTTAAACCTACCAGACCACTATCATCCTCATCGTCTGCATCTTGCTGATGTGGCTCCTCTCCTTCTTCTCTGTCACTGTGGTCATAGTGATCGCCAGGGTCCAGAGACTCCTGTGATTGGTTGATGAGGCTGCGACTGCGACCTATTGTGCCCAGAGCCAGCTGGGACACGGGAGATAGCAGGGTGGCACCCAGACTTATCCTCTGAGGAGGGAAAATTTTCAGGTTAAAAGGTTAAGTTCTTGTAAGTGTTGGTTTGTTTGCATGTTATATTGTACCTTAATGTAATTAACTGAAAATGATAGGGGATAAAATCTGCAGCCATTTGTTGAAAAAATTATCAAAAAATGTATATGAAGTTAACACGAGGCTTTAGAAGTCTGAATTAATCACATCAAGTAGATTTCTCAGGTCTTCATGGTATAAAAATGTGTTTTTTCAGACATTGTTTCCCTCTTGAGCTGCAGTGGAACTACAGTAACAAGAAGATGAACTAAAAAATGTCACTGAAATCTATCTACTTTATTTGACTAACAGCTAAATTGATTGCTCAAGGGACAACTGTGGATTTTGTCTAGCATCACTTACATTGTCAGCACATTAGAAAGTGATCTGTTAATGGGCAGTATAGCTTGATGATTACATCAAAAAAATGTTCATTTGAATAACTGCATACTGTTTCAAGAAAGATTTGATATATTGTGCACAACTCCTTTAAACTGTTCATCATTTGTGGTTATCACTCACCTTTTCACCATCAGTGTTGGCAGCATTTTGCTTGGCCGTCTTCAGTAATTTGGATAGAGGTTCTGAGAAGACAAATAAATTGTGAATTATGAATGTTCTGCCATACAAAGTATGTTTATTTCTCAAATTTAAGATCTTATATATTTCTCACCTTTCCGGCGTCCTCTGCGAGGAGTAGGGCCCTCCTTCGTTTGAGAGGAATCCTTCTTGTCACCATCAGGGCTGTAGTGAAACCCAGGATGATCTGTAGAAATGAAGGGAGAGATGATACACAACAAAGAAAGAAATGGAAAAAAGAAAAAAAATACAATAAAGCACTGTATAGTATGACTATATTAAGTGTTTGCCATTATTTTCTAACATAAATGTCATATAAACTTACGCATCGCATCCATCTCTAAAATGGCTTGCTTGGCCTAGAATTCAAGTAATAAAATGAAGAGAGAAAAATTTGTATCAGCACAAGATTCAACACTAGGTGGCGCCATATCATAGTCTTGACTCAACTGTTAAGAACAATTATGGCACTTCACATGCAGCCCCTTTATGTAATCACAGTGAACTTTCTCAATGACCTTCACCTCTAGAGAGAAATCCTCATTTTTGAGGAGGTGAGAGGTTGTGACATGTCCAATGCATTTCAAACAAAGTCTGTGTAAGTAAACAGGGAAAGCGTCGTCAGGAGATGTGATGCCCTTACCTTGGCAGGGATTTTGGCAGGGTGGTTTTCAAGTATGAGTCTCTTTAGGTGTAAGATCCACATGCGCTTGTCTTGCTGGGATTTGGCCTGCAGGCAGAGTACAAAACATCTCAAAGAAGATAATATCAGACATGCATTTTAAAAGCCAGTTCAGAAGGTTAGGATAAACCTTTAAAAAATTTGGAGCACAGCTATCTTACGTCACACAGTCGATCTTTTCTCTTTCAGCACTTGTCAAAAACATAGTACTTGGGTAACAACAATGGCCTGCATTAACGTCTGAACACTTAACATGTCTGAACAACTCCCTGAGCTAAGCCTGGACAATCTACAAAACAATCATACACCTGCAAATAATCATCACAATTTCTGATTGCTGTCTTGCTCAATGTTGCTGGTAGCTGTAAGGTTTAACTCAAATATATGATTACATCCACAACATCTTGGACTTTTGTTATGTAATGTACCTGGACTGTGTGCTGCAGTTTGGGGTTCTTGTAGTGAAACACACTGAAGCTCAGGGGCTCTTTAGGAATAACTTCAACCAGCATCAGGTTACAGCACTGCAATGGACACGTATCAAGTCATGTTTATAATTCTGTTTGTATGTCAAGAGTCTCTTTGCGACACGTCATGTTTAAGAGTAACGTGACTCACCAGGATGTGAGCCTTGTACGTGTAGCTTTCTTCTCGTTTCTTGGTAATGAGCAGAAGTTTGTCAAACAGGAAGAGAGTTCTCTCATTCTTGGCTCGCTGCAGACGAAACGTTCCTTCAAGAACCAGCTCTCCGTATCCAATCAGATCGGGGCCCTTCCAGTTGGTCAGCAGGCTCTGGATTTCCTGCAGTGAACAGAGAAATACAGAGAGTGAGCAGAGATGAATACTCGTGTGTCAAGATTGTGCAATCATAAAAATATCTCTTGTGAGAAAATGAGATTTTATATACGACTAGATATAGGAACGGCCAGTAAAAAGGATGACCCCCCCCCCCTCCACTTGAAGAACACTTAAATATTTCTATCTGCCCCAATCCTTTCTCCAACTCTGAACTCTTCCACACATATTACTGTATTCATCTGACCATTATGGCTCCCAGCTGATAATAGAAACAAGCTTTCCTTTTATGTATGATACAAGTGGAAAATGCAGAAACTTGTGTAAGACGTGGAGATGATCAGAGCCCAAGCTGATTCAACTTAGAGTCCACATAACTGTTCCGCAGAACAATAAAAGAACTGGTTCCTGGAAAAAGACTTGAAACAGGCTGTGTCTGGTTTTAGAAACGATGAGAAACACAGAAAGTGTGCAGGCTACATCATGGCGGAGATCACACACTCAGAAGAATTTAATGAAATCAGGAAGGGTTTTGTGCAAGTGGGACACTGACAGTCCTAAATGAGCTAACAATCAATCACTCTTGTGTGTGTGTGTTCATTTGTCATACCTGTAACCTAACAGCATGCTCGTGCTTCCTCTTCATGTCATTGATGTGCCAGGCCACTCTCTGCATGGTGTCTATGGCCTCCTGCACAACCTCATAGGTCTCTGTGTCCTTCTCCATGTGGTTGGCTATCTCCTGCACAGCACATGTAAACACACTGGGGGTTAGTACTTGCACATTAATGTGTAAATGGCCACACACTTTACATACGCATGTTCAGGAGGACCATGTGTAAAGGGATACATGTTGACATGCACTCATGAGTGTTTCTGCAAATAAACACACATTCCTACATGCACTGTGGTGAAAGCATGTAGCTATGAATATACAGGCACACATGCACAGGAACATACATACTGGGCAACATATGTCAAAACATTTGGCTTCTCCAATGGAGATGGTCATGGAGAGCTGAGTCATAAATGCTGCTACTTAACCGTACACATCTATGTGCAATGGTATAGATTAAATAATTTAAAAAACTACATCTTGTTTGTTTGCGTGCCACTGAGAGTGTATGTCCTGTTTATTTGCAAGTGGTTGCCTGCACTAGCATTTCTGTGGGGAAAGAATAATTGTTTATGTGTGTGTGTGTGTTTGAGTAACAGACGTACATGCAGTAGTAGATGGTACTTGAGGATCCTCTGCACTGGCTTGAGCAGGTAGGAGCCTAAGGGCAAGGAGTGACTCAAAGATTCCTGGCGCTCGCGGAAAAACTTGGCCAACGCCTTGTTCCTCATGCACTCGGTTAGCACAGCCACCGACCTGTGGAGGCAAAACACAGTGAATAAGATATCAGGGTATGTAGTAAACCATAATTTGACAGCAATGACAAATGAGAGTAGTAATGTATGCCCTGACCGAAATCATTATTGATCATTATTTCAGCGCAATTTGATACGATCGTGTCTTGTTGTAATTTCAAAACATTAAAGTAATGATCCAACATGAACTGGTAAAAAGATATTTTTTACATACATTATTTGATCATTTCATTAACATATAACATATCATCTTCAGACCAGGAAAAGATTTTTTAAATAGTGCATGATGATTGTTCAAGATTTTCATTCAACTTCCCATATCAGATACAATCTTACTCTGAATAATGATCCCATGCAGCATAAAAAGATCGTCAGCCTCAAATTTACATGTCAGTGGAGCTGGTTTTGTCTGTGACCTACTGGGGAATAAAGAACCTTTTTAACTAACAAGTGGAGGCTGTGTGTGTTTGTGCGTGTGTGTGTGCGCACAGCGGAAAATGACAGAGAAGGACACTTGTGAGTTGCCACAAACTTGTCTCTTTCTTCTGCGTGCATGTGTGCGTGTGTGAGTGCATGTGTGTGTGGGCATGCACCCATGGCTGTGCATGTCTGCATGTCTAAATTCCAGTGTCGCTCCACACAGGCCTCATATTGTTCTGGAAGAAACCTGACCTTGGAGCTCAGCATGACCATGATACATCTGCAGCCTGTGTGTGTGTGTGTGTGTATGTGTGTGTATGCTTGAATGCGTGTATCTATGTACGAGTGTCTCTCATGTGTGGGCGCGTGTGTGTGTGTTCATCTGTCATGTGTGACCTTGGTTGGGGGTTACCAGCTGTGGTGTGGATTCAGGAGAAGGTCTATCTCAACTAGTTGACAATAGCCCCTTCACACATACTGTCTCTTTTTCACACACAATCAGTATTCAATTAGTTATCATTAGCTTGTAAATTGTTTCACACCCACGTGCTTTACTGTACACTATGGAGGAAAAATGGAAGCCAGAGGAGGTCTGTTTGGTTGGTGCAGAGACATCTGGACATGAATTAAAACCTCACATTTCAGCCCATTCAATCACACACACTTACACACTATTCCACTGAAGGTATCTGCACAGGCATCCCATAAGACTACACTCATACCAAGCAGAATAAAAGATTAACACTGTAAGGTATGATAAGGTGACAACTATAATACCCCATCTGTCAAGTGTGTAAGCTGTAACTAAAAAGGCAGAAAGCAAGATGGAGGGGAGTAGGGAGATAGAGAGACCCTGAGGCACAACCACCAGTAGACACTTGGACTCCTGTTGAGGTGGCTTCTATAGAACGTGTCAGTTTGTCAGGGAGGAGAAAAAGGGCAATGCACTGATTGGCATACACAATGGAAGTCATGTGAGACGGTGGGAAGAAGGTATACAGGGATGAGATCAGGATTGGATGACAATGACGATGGAAGAATTATGTACAGTAGACAGTATGCTCACTGTCTCCTTTGCAGAAATAGGGACAAACACGTCAAAAGGCAGACAGTGGCTGACATACCGTGGGTAGTTGGTGCAGTACTGGGTGTAAATGTGGAATTCTTCACTCTGGGAAAACATAACAAGGAAGACAAATTAGTTGACACATTTATGTAACATGAAACAATTGAAGGAGTAACTGCAGTTAAGACTTACAAATAGAGGGAAAACAGTTATACCATGTAGTATGTGTCAATATTTTGGAGTTTCAACATTTGAAGATGTAGCAGTTCATTTTCTCCCCAATTTGAATAAAATTCCCATACATTCCCATATCACAACATACAGTAATTGTGTGTGATACATTCTAGACTGTAACAGAAAACTAACAATTTTGGGGAAAAGTAAAAGGATGCATCCTTGACACTATTAATCTTTGGTGGTTTGGCCAAATGTCATTACAGCAACATTAATTAAAGTGACATACTAGACATTTTATTATTGTATTATACCACCAAAGCAAGTTTTGACTGCCTCCTGGGGAAATTTTGTTTCATTCATAAATTACAAGAAAGAAAGAAAGTTTAGAACAGCATAAATGTCACAGCAAAGCAACACTGTTTGCAAAATGAATAAAGTAAAATGTACCTGCAATGTAATAAATTAACATAGAAAACTACTGGTGTGTCCATTACAGCTCATGCATCCACCTTTCTGCATGTTCATGACAGCCTATACTGTATCTGCTGTAGTTCATTGCAGTGTAGATGAGTGACCAACTGTGTCATGTTCACAGCCCTGCACACTCCAAGACCAAAGACAAGGCATCCTCTCTCCTGCACTTACTGCTACTAATTGAAAGTCAACTCTGTAGCTTATGATTAGCCTGTGTCCTGGCTTTTAAATCTCTGGTGATCCCGACAGCCCTGAGCGCTCGGATTAAATATCCCCTCATACCTCATCACCGCCCCTTTAATTGAGACTTTGCCCACCTTGCATGCCTCTGTGAACATCAAAGACATCAGAGATGGCATGACTTATCAAAGCTGGAAGAAACTTCTTTTTCTTTGCTCTTAGAAACTTCTTTTTCTCTCAATACTGTCTCCTGATTTCTATTTCCATGACACATTTTTCATGCCATCTTTGCATTCTATGGATATTCTTCTAATTTTCTTCCCTTTATCTCTAATCTAGCATTCCTTCTCTCTGCGTCTCATCTCACTCTCTTGCAGGCCTCAAGATTAACCCCAAGCTGTTGCATAATGTGAGAGTCTAACTGAAATCTATTTATGTCCATAAACACAAATGGGGGTCACAGGATGTGGATAGTTATCAGGAAGCTCCATGATAAATACGCAGAGAAGATGACAGAAGTCTGTCCTGGTTCATAATGTACAAACACTCACAGACATGCAGCATTGTAGACATCCTACATGGGACTCATAGTAAATTTAGTATAAACTGAATGCATGTGAATATTATGTTGCTGAAGGTAAATATACATTTCTATTCAAACTGTCTAAGCAAACAATTCCACCCACCTACATGGACACAAACAGTGCATCTTACTGAAATGTACAGCACGTAAGAGCTAAACACACACTCTCATGATTTGTTAGCCTGAGGTGCTCTGTGGGAACCGTTCTAAATTGAAGAGCAGAGCTCTCCTCCTCGTCTCCAGCAGTCTGCCGCCACAGACCAGGCCTAAACACAACCAGATGTGCCACCATCGATTTCTGATGACACACACTAACATACACTCTTAATATTTCTTTGCACCATGAATACAAAACCACACGATACATATATGTTTCTATGGAATATAAACTTATGCAGAGCTTGAATGTGGGTACATGCAGATGCAACACAGACAACTCACATCTACAAACACTCTTTGAACCTCACCAGGAAACCAGCAGACCCTGGAACAACCCACATCTATAATATATACTTCCCTATAAGCAAGCTATACTAAAATCATATAATCTCTATATCCCAACACTGCATGAAGAAGACCAAAATATCCCTTTCAAGGCTGTCAAAAGCAAATAACTCTAGCTGCATCAGCACCCATTCATCA
>JANJYQ010301088.1:8923-19278 GCA_024605255.1 Rastrelliger kanagurta | reverse complement strand
GTGTGAGTAAATAAAACTTCCTGCTCTCATTGACGATTAAGGGGTCCTTCCATTATGCACTTTTAATGCAAGTGATAATGAGGGAAAAATCCACAGTCCTTAAGAACTTATTTTAAGCAAATATGAGTTGTAGGTAATTCAAATTAGTGTAATTGTATTAATTATGTTCAATATATTTCAAGAAATAGCCTTTTGTTAAATTTTTTCCACTGCAGCTGAACAGTAAAACACAAAAGGTTGTTGTTTTTTTTTTTTTACTGAAAGGAATGAAGATATCGACTTAATTTGATTTCCTTAGACTGCTGAAGATGTATATGATCTTCATATTAACTTTGAAATGCAGACATGTATTTCTGTGTACCTGTAACCATAGAGGAGCTTTTGGTTGCTAAATTTAACCACGTACAGAGCGCAGGGTGCAAACCTCAATGGCATCACTGTCCTTATTTTACATTTACTCCAACACATGCCTCCTTCTTTAGTATATAAATGGAGCTCTTCACTCTTCAAATGAAAGCTGCTATGAAAATCATCAAGGCAGTAATTACTGTATATTTGTTAATGCAACATAACTAAAATAATTGAATCGTATTTAAATGTAATTTCTAGGAGACAATATGGAACATTTAAGCTTTTGAAAATCATAATGTTTCCCTAGAAAGACACAAAGAGTTTCAGGACCAATCAATCACTCTTCCACTGACAGGTTTAATCTCCTCAAAAGATGAATTCCTCTAAAACTGAGGAAAACAGGAAACAGGAAAGAAACCTACCCAAAATAGAAGTTAAGACATTTAAGGAAGGCCCAGGGATTGTGAAAATGCCAGCAGACATTAGAGACCACCAGCTCACAGTCCCAAACATTCAGGATTGGATTTGGCACTGTGGTCCAACACTCGACAGGGCTGTCTGTCTACTCTACAGAGCTTACTGGGCCAGGGGAAGTGGTGTTGGATGAGACGTATGAAGGGAAAGAGATTAGCTACGTGGAGTTAGCATCTGAGGTTGAGCACTTAGTCTGGAAAGTAAACTTCTGCCCCACAGAAATTGAGTGCAGAGGATTTGTGGAAACTCAAACCTCCAGATGTGACCTGGCTTTGCTACGGGCATTGAGAAACTGCGGAGACTGAGAGAGAGCTTACTGTGCAAAGAGGAGATGTTATCTGTGGCTCAAATTAGCAAACCAATTATAACTACGACAGCAAACTTTTACATTAGTGACATATGACTTAAATTAGTCCTCTCAGGAAATGTATACAGATCTAATCACTCTGTGTTTTATTTGGTTTTTGAATTTAGATTATAGTAAATATATAGGAACAGGGTGTACAAATATGTTATGAATTATATTCAAGTATAATAGTGAACAGAGCTATCTATGCACAGCTAATCAGGTGCTGGTTGATTGCAGGAGCATGGTAGGTGAAGCCTCCATACACTGAAATTACTTTACTGTGATTTTATTAGGAGTGAACAACATCTTTTTCCTCTAGTTTCTTCCAATTCTCTACGTAAAAATATACTTCAAATATGTTCTTGCAATGAATACATTTAAACTACTATTTGAGTAGTTTTAAGTGCAACTACTATACAAATACTTTTGTAGCTTTGAGTGCATTTTCAGTATCTAATTCACATACCCCATTTTAAAAGCAAAATAACATGATCGTACGTTACAACTAGTATATTATAAAATCTTATATTAGGACCAAGTGGAGACTTGCTCTGGAAACTTTATCAAAGCAGGGTTCTCAACGCCAGCCGAAAATACAACATTTCAAAGCGTATTTCCTCTTTATATTTCTGCTTTTGAGTTTTAGATCTATTTTTACAACAGGCTAACCTTTCTGAGTTTTTGCTCTTGTACAGCTTTTACACACACACACACACACACACATACACAGCGATACAGAGATGGAAACAATTCAGTTTCCTACCTTTTCAAAAGACTTGAAGAAGAATCAAACCCGCGTCAATGGGTGTCCGTCAATTTCTGCCTATTTAGCTACATGAAAGGATAGTCTGCAGTTTTTCTTTTCCTCCCTTTGACGTACAAAGACACCTGTGCTGCTTCAAGCCTGACTGTCAGAGTCAAGCAGCCCACTGCAGTAACCCGAAATGACTTCCTGTGTGGTGAATAACTGGCCTATAACTAGAAGTCTTCACTGTTGTTTTAGACAGATAAAGATTTGTGGAGGGCTGTGTTCATGTTTCTGTGCTCTGATTTCACATCTTAGCATAGATTTTCAGGTCTGAGTGTATAAAAATATATATATATATATATAAAAATAATGTTTCCTTGTGACTAGTTTCTGCATCAATGTCATGATATATGAAAAGCAAGTGGGGGCGCAAAATCGACAGCCACAGCCTCAGTGTTTCCTGTGTTTTCTTAAGTCATACAGTGTTGACCATTTAAAAGACTGTGACTGTGCAACAGCAGCGCAACAATCTAACATGTGAAATCAGTTTGCTTTTCCAGACATTGCAGGGAATGTCTTTTTCCTCCTACTACATGGTACCCAGGTCTAAAACATAGGTTGAGTAAAACAGGGTCAAATGAATCTGCCAGTGATACAGATATTTCTCCTCATTTGAGCAGGAACACAGTGACATTTCAACATCTGCTCTGCTGAGTGCAAAAGTCAGCAGGGTGACATTTACTCGCTGCATTAGATCATCATCTGGCTTCATTTTATATCAAACAAGAGGGCAACCAAAATTCCAATTTGTGAGAATATCTTACTCAAGCTTAACCTTTTAAAGTAATGTTTTACTGAAATATAACACTTTGATTTTAAAGCATTCAAACTTAATTAACAATTCATTACTAATTAGGTTATACTGTGAAAACACTGCCTAAAAAAATCTACTTTTTGATTTGATTGTTTTATGATGCGCATGAACATAAATTCAAAGGAGACATTGAGAGCCATGAAACTCAAAATATTAAATGTCACAGTGTATAAAAAAATAAGGCACAAATATCTGCTGATTCACATTGAGAATATTATCAATGTCAGCTATGAAGCTGTTTTTCATTGGCCCGTGTGATGCGCATACTGACAGCAGTTAGAGATGTCGTGCTTAAAGCCTGATTGCCTAACCTTCAAAAACTGTGACCTCAAACTGCATCAACTGCCCACTAGTTACTCAATATTATGATCAAACCTAAGAGGAAAGTGAAATCTTTTGTGTCAAAGATTAAACTGTTAATAGAAAGGAAGTTGATGTTTGTTTCTTTAGTTAAACTGTGCTAACAGGGCAGGTATCATATTCAAGTCACATTAAACTTACTGAAACATTGCAATGATAATGCACCACATTGCATTTCCAGGAGCCATAGAGCACTGACAGGTGAGACATCAAATCTACTGTAAGTGTTAAAATCTTACTAATGGAGCAATAATTTGCAAAAAGTACAAACAGTACATTTGTAAGAGGCACTTATTTAGTGATCGCGGCCATAATAACTTGTTGGTAAAAATGGAAGTGGAGAATTTTTTTCTAGTAAATATCAGTGGCAGTGCGCTTTAAGGCACTTCAACGCTGGCTTCAGCCTCAAGCCATGCTAGCTGATGCTTAGAAATAGCAAGGAAATGAAATACCTGGTGAGGTCAGAGGGATATTAAGCCATTGCTGACTAATGTTAGTGTAACTGCAATGCAGAGAGAGCTGCAAACAATGCTAACAATTTTTCTCCAGTCTTATTCCTAGCATGTTGAGTAGATTATTGCTCAACCTCTGAATCCCTGTGGCTGGCTGTTCCATGAGAATGAGCATTGTAATTATTTGTTGTTGCACGTTTTTGGTTAAAAAAAAACAGATGATCATGGAAAATCAGTGAAAAGTGTTGCCATTGCTTTGTGCAATGACAAGAAGTTAACGTGACAGAAAGCATGTATGACATGAGACATGATATCTGTCAGTTGTGTGACTCTCACTCTCAGTGTGTGAGCTGGCAGCTGACAACCACTGTAGATTAGCTGTGAGTTTTGGGGCTGTGATGCAAAATTGAGAAAACACAAAGGTTTAGGACGACTTTTCTGTGATCGGCACATAAAATGTAGTGAGTTGACTTTGTTTTTAAACAGAGCAGCACTA
Organism: Rastrelliger kanagurta; assembly: GCA_024605255.1. Taxonomy (NCBI): domain Eukaryota; kingdom Metazoa; phylum Chordata; class Actinopteri; order Scombriformes; family Scombridae; genus Rastrelliger; species Rastrelliger kanagurta. The sequence goes on along the minus strand of JANJYQ010301088.1, from coordinate 15,174 downwards.
TGACAGAGTATCTTCCTGTCTGCAGCAAGTTGGAGGCCTGGCCTAATGCAGCTGAGCACAGGCGCACAAGGTCAGCCTCTCTCCTGTGGTTTCTTCTGCAATGGTATAGCCTGACTTCCTGTGACAGATTACCATCTAGCATCTCATATTCTCACTGATGCTTATCGTTTGAGCCACAAACGCCAACTCCCTGAACATCTCTACACCTTCGTCCCCAGTGACAGCCCCATCAGCCTGTCAATCTGGCAGCTCATCCTGCCCCCCCTGCTTACCCGCAGTCCACCGCTTTTCCTCCACCCAGAAGCCAAAAAATGAGCCTTCCTCCCCCCTCTGTCCTGGACCTGTCACAAAGAAATAAGATCCAGAGTCCCAGCCTGGGGGGTGAGGAACAAAGAGGTTAAATATGGGTGAGGGCTGTGCATGCATGTGTGACCAAAATTTGAGGATTTTTGTAGGTTAACTAGCTCCATCATGCATTTACTGGAGTCTCACACATCAAGTCATGAAGTTGAATTCCCAGCTCCACAGGAAGAATGCATGTGATCACACTAATAAACCACATCAAGCAGAAGATTACCATGTGAACAGCTGCAGAGGTAGCAAGTATCACAGGGCCACCTGTACACAGAAAAAAGGTGATGATAAATATGAGCTGATATTTCTCATAAAAGAAAGTACCTAACTTGCAAAAATGAACAAGTCACATATAGTTGGTTCTTTTTTGAATCACAAAGAAGTTACATCTTAAACTGCCAATGAGCTGGTCATGTCTCTATCCAGCAACTGGATGGATTGCAATGAAACTTTGTACAAATATTCATGTTGTCCACAGCATTTACCAATCTGGCGACTCCATTATGTTAGCATGCTAATTTGTAAAATCAAGTGAACATGCAAACAAGAAATTGTTTTCAAAGAGAGACCTAAAAACAGGTTGTATATGAATGGGATCATAGTAATCTCATCATTATCACAAACTAATCATCATACACTCACAGACAGGTTATTCAATCAGTCACGCTCGTTATGAAAAATATATCTGTGGGTACGGTAAAAAAAAGTCCCTCTGAGGAACTAGCGTATCTAACTTCAAGCTCTTCTGCAGTTCATTTCATATAAGATATAAATTGCACTAAAGATAATGTCTTCCTCCTCATCAGTCTCTCTCTAAACAAAAAGAAAATCTTATTATGATGTGGACAAACAAAGGTGTACAATATGCAGTTTTTAACAACACAGACAAATGAACAATTTAGTGCTGAACAAATCCTCAAAATGTTCTTTAAATTTAATATTTATTTAATTCATGAATCAAATGATATGCCAAACATTTACTGTGCATCTTCTCAAATGTGAGGATTTGCTGCTTTTCTCTGTGTTCGATCTTTGCAAACTGAACTGAACTGTGTCCAGGTTTAAGACTGTTGGCTGATCAAACAAGTAAACTGAAGATGTCACTTGGGAAATTCTCACGGGACTTTTTTGACATTTTGTAGACCAAATGGTTAACTGATTAAAAGATTAGACATTATAAAATTAATCAGATATTTAAAAAATATATATATATACCCCCATCTTAAAAGTATTTACTGCCCCTCGTCTGATACACAAACCTAATAATAGTCACACAGGTGACTTGTATCGTATTTGCTTCATAACAGACTATACCATCCATGTGCTTTATTCATTGTATATTTGGTCACAGGCAAAACCAGCAGTTGTCTTTTCCAATCTAAAGTATGTAAGAGAAGGATGAGATAGTGTCATACAGCCAGATAGATAAGATCTGAGAGAGGGAGAGGGCAGGCAGTCTGGCCAGTCTGGTTATCTCTCTGATGAGAGTGTGATTCAGCAGCGTGAATAATTAAAGCAGGGAGCAGTGATAGGAATCTGTAGACGCCGGGGTCGGATAATACTGGACGGATATCAGGGGCCTTTGTTGCAGGGAGGTGGCAGCTGAGATGACATTACTCACTCTCCCTGTGCCCCGGGCAGCCGTCAGGGCACCGTGCTGAAGGTCAGGAGATGATGGATGGACAAAGACTAGCGTTGGCTTACAGCAGAAGTTGACTAGAAAACTAATGTCCTGTACATGAAATATTAGCCTCATGGAGGAAGATACCTGATCTGATACTGCAGCAATGTGTCATGGCTTTGTGAACTTTGTGAAAAGCTGTAGTCCATCAGCTTAAAATGAAGTTTTTGACAGGAGGAGGTGAAAATATAGACAAAAAAAAAACGCATTTCGAATCTGCAGACGAAGCGCATACGTAATGTATGGCCACATCAGAGCATTTTCAGATCGTCAAGAATTTCCAAAATGACTCATTTGCCATTTGACATATTGATAATCATTAGAATATTCAGAATAATTACGCCTTAAAGGGTGAGGATGATCTGATATTCATCTTTTGCATGACCTGCACTTGTCAAAAGTTTTAGACTGCCATTGTTCTCTAAATCAAAAGTCTTTTATTTTAGCTGCATAGAAAACAAGACCCCCATGTAAGTGTGTGAACATTTGAAGGTGGATGTTTCTGTCCTCAGCTGTAACTGCCTACTTAGTTTATCAATAGGTGGATAAAAGAAAAATTTTAATATTGTTTGTAGTGCAAATGACACTGGTCCACATATAAACTGTGGGTAGATATTACTGCATTCAGAAGTCGTACTGAAACAAGCCTCCATATGAACCCAACCACAATAGAGCATCCTCCTCCTCCCCCTTCCTCTCTCCAAGCATTAATGTGATTGTATTGTAGGTCTCTCCCTTTCAGATCTTTCCACACGCTGCTCCGTTCATTATAACGGTAGCAGCATGCCGGCAGAGCCTCCACAACGGCAAGGAGCCCCATATTCAGGTCAACTCTCAGCCAGAACGGTTCCTTGATTATTCCTTATTTATCCCAGTCATTCCCCCTGCTGTGGTGTGGAGTCTCTGGAAGATGTGTGTCTGAGTGAGAGGAGCCAGGGCTAATGAGCTGAGAGCTTGCCTGCTGATTGTGAGTAGGCTAGGAGCTGTGCTTCACTCCTCTCAGAAGGCACATTCAAATCATCAGCAACCCATATCAGGACAATGTGAGCTAGTTATGCTAATCTGGAGGTGCTGACTGTCTTGTTTATGTTGATATCAACACCCAACGTGCATACAACTAAAGGCCTTTAAAGGAGAAGCCTGGCTATTTTCTACATTTTTCTTATTGTCAACACATTTCAAGCGCAGCACCAAACTAACAGTGAATTCCTCATGTGGAAGCCTGATATAACTTATTCCAATGTGTGATCTCTGCTGCATTGTACATTTCTCAAATAACTTCAATAGAAATAAAGAGCTTGTGACATGTAGCACAACAAGCTACCAAAACACTGTAAACAGAAATGTGCATGCACAGTGGCGGCTGCCGTCCAGAGACTAAAAACATCATCACTGCTTGGAGCCTTTTATAAACATACTAACTTGATCGTAATCTGTGTGGTGAAGGAACAGTGCAATGGTGTGGCTCCCTAACATGTTTTTATTAGTGTTTGCACAACACTAGACCACAGCACAGGAGTAAGGAATATGATATATGAGGCTTTGCATACACACACAATATTTGCAAGTAGGATGAGTTCATTGTTGGTTTGCTCTGCACATGAGATTTGTTGACATTAGAAATACATTGAAAATTACCAGCCAAACCCATTAACAGGTCATACATACTGAGATGTAGTTCATTCTCTGAAAACGTGCCATTTTCCATTCGGAAAACCAGATTTTGAAAGTATTGTGGTGTCATCTCAGGCTATCTTATGTATTCATTTTCCTAAAATAATCAACATGCACAGGTGTTTGTGAATTGTGTTACCAACATCACATTATATTAAATAAATATTTGAAGTGACACATTCAGAGTGTGTATAAATGAAAATAGCAAGTATTACTTTTAAAGTTTCAAACCCGAAATGTCAACATACATCATTGTTCAGTAACACTATGACTGTCCAAATGAAGCACAATTCAACGAAAATCCATTAAAAGAGAGGAGCTCTCACTTTTCTCTTTGGCAGCATCCCAATTAAAGGCATATGATGCCATTTAGTGAACATGATGTCACTTCTGGGATGCTCATTGTCCCTGAGGAGCATGTTTATCCAAAGTAACGCATTTGACATAAAACATAGGGACAGTAATGAAAGGATTTTTTTTTTCCTTTTTCCAAAAAGGTCAAGTATCATAAGTTAAATAACAATTGAGGCTTTTCATAAATTAAAGTTGTTTTTCAGATAATTTGGTTTTATGGTCTTGAAAACCCTGCTGTCACCAAAGGGCAAGCCATTTTTACCATGTGTTTATGTGTTTAACAGAAGTGTCTATTTTCTTTTTTAAAATAGTCAGACACAATAGATTTTTTTAAATCATTGCTCATTGTTTTGACTCTGTATTTCAGCACATTAATACTGAAATAAAACAGGGCCATTAGCATCTTTTGAAATCAATTATGAACTGCTTGTCAAACACCGTTTCAACCTTTAGCCTTGCTTCCTCGTCTGACCCTTCATCTACAATTAGCTACTATGTGTAAAGTACAGAAGCTTGTAGTTTACTTGTAAACACTTACTGAGTTACTTGCAACACATCTAAGCAGCTGGTCATTATTAGGCCTCCCAATAGCATGAATACATACAGTGAACGAAAGATTTAATGAATGTGATCTTTACGCAACAAATAAAAACTTAAGTGACAGATGTTTCAATGATGTGTTATTTATCTTGTGAATACTTATCATACTTTATAAACTATTAAGCTGGTTGTAAGCTGTTAATAAGCCTCAACAGAATGTGTTGCTGTTTTAAAAGACGTTTCACTATCTAAAACAGAACGCAAACACCCCAACCACAAGTTCAGAAGAACATCATGATATAATTTCCTGAACCTTCTGTATTAAACATGCATCTATGCTACAAAAAAAAAAAAAAAATCCAACTGATTAGAAAATACATATTCTTCCAAGAACTGTGCCTAAGGCGTTCATTTCCTATTGATGTGGCCCACCTGGCATACAGACATAGACTCCTCATTGAAGCTCTTTCTGTCTGTGGTGAGTAACATTGATTTTATCAGCATGTGCTTCTGTTAAAGTAAAACAAGTACACACAGTATGCCTTTCTTATAAATCCACTGAAAGTTTCAATGTATCTGCAGTATTCTGAGTCTCATTAAAGGGATATTTGTGTTTCTCTCTTTGATTTGTTAAGCTATATCTCTGTTCACTGCCTACAACAGTGCTGGCAAAGTATTTTACTAATTGTGATGTATCCTGTTGTGTTACCTATTCAAAATGACATTAACGGCAGATAGTTATTTATCATTCACAAAAGGCACGCAGCACTTAGGAGACTGCACACACTGAGGGTATTTTATAGTATTTTATTTTTGTCTCCATATATTTAACTTTGACTACTGTAAGTCCAAAAGATAAAGATGAAGGACANACATAGACCTTCAGGATGAGAAATAAATGTTCTGGTTGTGACCTTGATTCTTCGGTTTTTTGGCTTATCACCTGCCATATTAAGAAGTGTATTCAGCAGGTGCATTGATAATCAGTTTTAATCATAAATCACAACCAGAACATGTTGGCAAACAAAAGTCCCCTTACAGTCAAAAATGTGTTTTAGTCTTATGAGTTGGATGTTTGAGGTTTAATCTGCAGAGTGACTTTGATACGTGAGGGCTGTTTTTAGGTTTGTGCTGAATGGGGGCGGGAGGTTATGACATCATAGCATTCAAAGCCGAGTAGTATCATAGCTAATAGTGCACGTTCACTGAGAACAGAGTTTTCAGTGAAAAAGAAGACATATGTATGTTTTTGGAAATGAAAAATATTTATATCTTCAGAGAGTTAGGATTTGTTAGTGAAGGAGAACAATTTTAACGTTTGGTAATTTTAACCTTTTGTAGAAACAACATAGATAACTGTTTATTAAATATCTGGATGGTTTCTTTTAATAATATTAAACATAACAGGATGTAAAAAAACATCTATGATGCCAATAAATTAAATATGTAATCCTTCATAATTACTGATAATATTATTTAAGATTCATGTGCATATTGTATGAGTCAAAATGAGCTAAAACTTCAGAATCTACAGCGGTCACACTACTTTTACCCACTGGTCCAATTACATTAGTTAGCTAAAGGTGTGAAACTCTGGACTCTTCTCTGGACTTTTAAATCAGCTACTTAGATTATATTGTATGCATGC
>JANJYQ010300838.1:0-11255 GCA_024605255.1 Rastrelliger kanagurta | reverse complement strand
GGGGGAGTCACACAGCCCCGCCCAGTCTACACCACCAATTATGGTCACAAATAACTGATGAGGATCAATATTATTGTTGTAGCTCTGCGTAGTAGCAGTTGTAGCAGTTATTGAAGAATAAAGCCATCTTAGTGACTAGTAATTATAGCTAATCTATATTTAAGCAGGTTTCACCATTATGTATTACACTTTAAAAAGTGTATTATAACTTTTGTTCTGTTACATTTTTCATTCACAGCTTCAGTTGAACAATTATATTATGAATGTTCTTACACAAACACTTTATGATATTAAACAAAGCACAACATCTGAGGCATTCCTGCTCTAACTTCTATAAAAGGACAATTTATATATAAATGCATCAGGAGTAATCACTTAGTAATATAATTTAAAGAGCAGAAACAATGAGCTGATTAATCAATCATCCGTTGATCAATAAGTTGGTTGACAGAAAAACTAATCAAACAATTCTAATAATTGTTTTATCAAGAGAAAATGCCAAAAAATAATCCTAGCTTCCAAAATGTAATTTGCAGCTTTATTTTTTTATTTATTATATTTTCTGACACTTTACAGATCTAATAATAAATGATAGTTCAAGAAATTAATCACTAAATTTATCAATATTAAAAAAATATTACTTGTAGCTTTTATGATGATACTGTGCATGTCCATTCACATATGCACATAATAGAAGACTTTTGATTATAATTCAGTATTTTTTAGATTGCTGCATCCTTTAGATCTGATTACATCCATGCATTAAAAAAAACATGCTACATACAGCACTAATTTAAAACATCATTTGAAATTGACTTCAGATTTAACACTTGACAAAGTGACTGTGTGCGGAGGTTTTCATTATTAAGCCTCTGTACTAAGAGAGGTTACTATGATCCTCATCCTGGGGTAAAGCGGTCATGTCTTAACCTTGACGCCAAACATTAGTTTTTAGCTGATCCTCTTCCCCTAATCCTGTTAAAATCAACAGACCTATGAGGTTTAAAACATGGTACAACCCCCCTTTACAACTGATCAGTCTTTTTCTGTTGATTCTGTTTTTTTCTGACTAACTGAAATAGTTTAACTTGCTATAATAATCAGCTGGCCATTTATAACCAATAGTTTCACAAAGTTGTTGATTTGGAGCAGCACGTCTCTCAAGGTGAATAACAAAAGATAGCAATTCACTCCAGATAGAGGAGTTCCTTAGTCAACATCTTGACATAGAAAAAGTAATTGTTTTGCCATCAGAAACACATTTTCATGGTGAAAGGTGTGGTGCATTTTAGCACAAAAGAACACACAATAGTCAAGATTCAGCTGCTGAGATGCTCGCAGGTGTTGCTGAATTGCGTAATCTTCCTCTTCAGCAGCAAACACATTAACAACCCAAACAAACATGAGTGTATTTGGTGTGTTTACAGGCCACAGTAACAGTTTTACCAGGGAAAAAAAGGGGGAAAGACAGGACCACCCTCACCAGCCTAAAACATTTAATTATTTGAACACTAACATGACATAACCATATTGAACCAGCCAATGATTAAGTAGAGACATGATTTGTCTATATATATTGTCTGGCATGAACAAATGCTTTATGCTCACTCGCAAGTAAAAGGTCAAAGTTCACCAACGTCTCATGACTTGACAATGTTAGGTCAAAATCATACACCACCCCTGGCCTCAGCCTCTCCCTGTGGAACATATTGATCAGTTTGCCCACAGCGTGTAAATCTTCTCTCTAATTAAGCTTCTCAGTGGACAACACAAAACCTTCAGCATCCATACTTGTATCAGGTCAAGTTGATGACACTGATTAGTAATAGACATCTGTTGTCAGCGACTGTCCTGAGGTCAGACATATGCTCCTGATTGTGTGAACACTTAACAAAAGTAAAGTATGCTGATGGCAATATCAGTCTGTGTTTTTAGTATAATATCAGACATAGCAGAAGAAGAAAATAAAAGAGTGTGCAGGGGAATCAAGTCTGTCCTGACAGCAACTTTACTCTAGAACAATTCCACAGCGAGCGGTTAATCATATTACACCAGCAGGAGGGATAAATTAATCTGGCAACACACCTGGATATGATAAAACTATCTCACAGCAAGGTACATTCAGCAGAGTTTCTGGGGCTTTTAATTATCACACATGATCTTCTTTTATAGGTAAAGAAATATTCCCATGGAAAAAGTTTCAAGTTTCTATTTTTCTTTTAGATTGTAAGTTGATTTAATAGTTGAGATTGGGATTCAATAGCTGACAAAACAGTCCAAAACAAAGTGATGTAGTACCTGTTGTGGGGCTAGATAAAATTATACATACTAACATTTTCTTTTTTTCCATCTCAAACTACAATTTACATTAAAATACACTAAAAAAAATACAAAGGACTCTAACTTTTCTTGAAACCTACTTATACTGAGCTGAGACTACTTATAAATAGAAGCATAGTTGTAAGTTTCATGGTACAAACTTGGTACAAAAATACGCAAAGCTGTCTGAGAATATGATTTGAAACTAAAATAAATGTAACATTTTTAACAAAGAGATATTTCAGCTAACTTAAAACATCACCAAATATGAATGTGAGTTCATTCACCCAAAGAGCGATGATAACAGCCTGTCGATCCTGTAACTTCACAACCTATAATTACACAGTGGACCAACCCTCAATCAGCTATGTTAGGAATATTTCATTTGTGCCAAACAGAAGACAGAAAAAAAAAATATTGGTCCTATAAAACTCAGATGAGGGCTCTCCTCCTTCTGCTCTCATGTGTTCCCTCATTAAAAACTCTGAGAGCTTTTCCTCAGCAGAGACATTGTTGTGGTAACAATGCTTAACACTAACAATAGCCTGCTCCCCAAGTCATCTCCCATCTAAACTTCAAGTACCCGCCATTGTCCTTTATTGCTATAGTAGCATATGTGTGAAAAGGGGTGTGGGGGATATACAGGGGGAGGGGGAGGAGGGGTCAGCATCCACCTCTGCAGAGTACCCATGTAGTCTCCAACGCCCACTCAGTCAACTGAAGAATATTTGACACAATGCAGGGCAGGCATTTGGATGGGTTTTTCAGGGACTGTCTGTGGAATCATCCCCATGTGTTATACAAGGGGTGTTCTCCTTTTCCCCACGACCTTTATGACACAGGAACCCCTAACCCTGATCTCTGACCTTTTCAACCATCTAAAAGAAAAACAAAATGCATTCTAGGGCACATTGGAAAATGGGACTAGTCAACCAGAGCTCAGAGAAAAGCAATGCAGATTAGAAAGACAACATAAATAATTCACACAAGTGTTATTTCTCCCTGGGGATGTAAAACATCATATTAAGACACACCCACAAATACCATGAGAATAAGAATACCAGCAGGGTGCCAGCTATACCTGCTAACAGTTCACATACCAAACATCTATATCAGCAGTGCATTACTTCAGGCTTTCACTGATGATGTTATCACTCATCTCTTCATTTTTTACTCAGCAAAGTCTGTGCTACTAAAAAAAAGTATTAGCAGTACTGGAACATAACTAAATACATTTACTCAAATACTGTATTGTGTTACTTGCACTTTACTTGAGTATTTACCATTTTCAGTGGGAAGTACTGCACTTTCTACTCCACTACATTTATTTGATAGCTTTAATTACTTTTCAGATGAAGATTTGACACAATGGTTAATGCAATCAGAATTTAAAATACAACACATTTTTAAGATGAAACCAGTAGTTTACAACCTTTTTTTTTGGTTTTTAACATTTTACAACAAGGAATGTTAGTTAGCTTCACATTTCAGATGTAACAAGTCATTAACAGATCCACTAAATAGTAATGTTTTCCCTCTAAACTTCTCACATGGTTTCATTTCAATAAATGTTCATTGTTGTTCAAAATCAAGCAGTAACATGCTGCTCACATACTATTAATAATCTAACAGTGTATATAATATATATAATAATAGGCCTATATCAGTCAGAACCAAACTGCTAATACTTATGTGGTTTTTCTACATTGGACATTTACTTAGAGTATTTTATATTGCTGTATAATTGGTGGGCCACTTTTACTTTAGTAAAAGAATGTGAATATTTCTTCTACCATAGTGCAACTCAAAGTAAGCTGGGAGTTTTAAAATGGCACGATAGCAGGAGTGAGAACTTTATGAGAAGTTCTAACATGATTGTAACAGCTGAATTACAGAGACACGGCACTGGATTCGGTACAACCACTGGTTCATTGCAGCACACAATGACTGACTTAGACTGCCACCTGGTGTTTGCTACGTGTAAGGACGTGATTACTCATCTACTATATAAGCAGTGGCAGAAGTGCAATAGGCTACAGCCAGTGGAGTTTCTATGTAGGAAAAATTGGTGGGGAACCCACACATTCAATGCTAATAGTAGAACCCAAGTACTCTAACTACTGCTTTTTTCACTTTACATTACAAAGAACTACAGTGGTTTCATAGAGAGAGAGAGAGATATCACTCTCATGAACCAACACAAATGAGCTGAGAACAAACAAACCCACTGGACCATAAGTCAACCTGGATTCATGGTACACAACCAAAAAGATCCAAAACCTTATATAGCCTGACAACAATCCCACAGATCACAATTTAAATAGCCGAATTCAGTCTAGCACTAAAACACAACAACAAACAAAAAATGGACAAAAAAGAAATGATGCACGTCGGCTCAGATGTTTTCTCCGTTCAACATGAAATTCTCACAGGCAGTGTTGCAGTTTAACTGGTGACCATGTCATGGTGAATTTCTCACATTTCATTACGGTATAACAGCTGAATCTGAGTTATCTGACCACAATCTAACTTAAACAAATTAGTTATTAGACAAGTGTATTCCGTCAAGAAATTGTTTGCAAACTTTCAGCAGCCGATCACCAACACTGCTTTGAATTATCAGCCAATAAAGTCTAAAGAAATCGCATAACGTTTTAAAGGGGCTGCATGCATCTAGCCCCACTTGTCTTATTTTCATGGACATACATTTTAGTGGACTAACACTCTAAGCATGAGCATTTACAATTTTTCCACACACAATACACGTGAATTCTGAAAGAGGGGCTAGCCCCATATTGACCCTGCAAAAACAGTTTGCTGTGGTTTATTTAAAAATTTATTTATAGTTTATTTGCTTTTCGCCACTGCTTGCCTTGTGTTGGAGATGTCAGTGAGGCCATAAGATAAACTAAGAGGGTCATGAAATGATTAACTTATGCGGTGACCCCTGTGTTCGGTAAACGTTCTGTTAACTTTAGTGCCCTCTAGTGATGAAAACAGCACAGTGCTCACATAGGTTTGGGTTTAGTTCCACACATTAATCATCATTTATGTTGTTTAGTGAATTTTTACATGGATTTATTGCCAGGTTTATTATTTGTTGATTTTTTTTTGTACCACATTTAGGCTACTTGTTGCAGGTTATGTGAAATCCTGCTGTAACTATGGTTACCTACAGTTAGGATACCTACTTGATCTGTACCTGTAAAACAAATAAGACTACTTACATTTGATGAAATGTGTAAAATAAGAATATTTACCTTTATTGAAAACTTGTATAGAGGGAGAAAATATCAAACAATATATTTTCTAAGTAGTAGTAGTAATAATAATAAGTAGGCTCTTGTTATGTATGGTATAGTATAGTATAGTATAGTATAGTATAGTATAGCATAGTATATGTTATTCCACATATTTATTTGATTATAATGTGTATTTTTCCATTTTTGCATTGCAGATTCAGTAAACACACTCAAGGAGAGGTTGCATTGATGATGCCACTAGATGGCACCATAATGAAAGTTTTAACAAGTTACTTGAGGGTCATAAGCCTGATTCCACATTTTTGAGGTACTTTTGCTTTACTTTATAATTCTATAGTACTTTTCAAATGCTAATATATCAGGCTACTTTCTACATTCATCTGACAGCTTAAGTTAGTTCTTAATTTGAATATTTATATACAAAACTTATGCCACAGCTTTCCTCTGATTCCCAGTTTGACTGAAGGGGAGCTGGACTCCATGTTTACACCTCCTGTATTAATCAATGATTTTATCACTGAGCACAAGCTTTATGCTTTTAACAGAAACTTGGTTAGACCAAAACAGCAGAGCAGCTGTTCTTGTCAAGTCAACCACTCCCAACTTTAGTTTTAAGAAAAGGAGAAGAGGAGGAGCTGCTATTGTGTTTAATGGTTTGCTCCAATGTAAGCAGTTATCTTTTGAGAATTTTGCTTCGTTTGAATCTCCTAAAATCCTCCTTTTGAATCATATTCATCAATGTTTACAGACCACCTAAATACTATGCTAGCTTCTTTGATCCTGGGCCTCAGTAAATGAGCTGGTGGGTAATTTCAATACTAAAATGATGAACATCATTGATGCCATTGCTCCAAGTAAAGTAAAGATTGTCTCTGAGAATAGGAAATCTCCTTGGGAAAACATCATGCTGGTAAGAATGTTGAAAAGTAGAGTACTGGTGGCAAAATAAACAAACCTCCAGGTTTATTATAAGATCTACAAAGAAAGACTTAAGATCTATAATTTGGAACTGATAAATGAAAGGCAGTCCTTCTTCTCTGACATTATCGTCAGAAACAAGAACAAGACGTGTGTTGTTTGCCACAGTAGATGGGCTAGCAACCCCCCCTGTGTCAGCTGCCTCCAAAATGCTGTCCAACAGGGCCTGTAATAAATTTGCTTCTTGCAACAAAATAGAAAAAATAGTTGCTCCGTTACAATGTCCAAGGTATCTGTGTCCACCAAAAACCAATACAAATACAGTACCATGGCACAGTTTAACCCAGTTTACCATAAAAACCTGGAGGCCATTGTACAACATCTGAAATCTTCTTCCTGCTGTCTGGAAGTCTCGAATGTCATGACTTCAGAACTGATATAGATTGTAAACATGTTTCAGCCCTTAAAACTGCATTCTTAGGCAAAATCATTGAAAAAGCTGTGTTTCAACAGCTACATGACTTCTTAGAACTGAACAGTTGTTCTGATGTCTTCCAGTCAGGTTTTCAACCAAACCACAGCACTGAGACTGCCCTAGGTCTTCAATGACATCCCCGTAAACACTGACAATGTGTTGCTAGATCTAGTCATCTAGTATTATTGAACTCAGAACTGAATCTGAACAACCACATTAAGACCATAAAAAAGTCGGCCTACTGTCATCTTAAAAACATATCAAGGTTAAAAAGACTCATGTCTCAGCTGGACTTGGATAAATTTGTCCATGCATTTATCTTCAGCAGACTTCACTATTGTAAGGGTGTCTTTAGGTCTCATTAAAAAGTCCATCAGATCGCCGCAGCTGATTCAAACGCTGCTGCTGGAGTCCTCACTAGCACCAAGAAAGTGGACCACATCACCCCAGCTTCCAGTTTCACAGAGAATAGATTTCAAAATACTGCTGCTGGTTTACAAAGCACTAGATGGTTTATGTCTGAAATACATCTCAAAGATCTCAGATCATCTGGAACTGGTCTTCTATCTGTACCCACAGGTAAACAGGATGCGGCAGCATTTAATTTCTATGCCCCCACTATCTGGAACAAGCTCACAGAAAACTGCAACTCTAAAGACTGACTCTTTTTATTTAACTGCACTGTAATTTTAATTATATTTATATCTGCACGTTCCACAACCTGATAAAGAAAACCATCTTTTTCATCAGGGCTGAGGAAAAACTCATATTAATAGCACAACGTGGGAGCTGAAAGATGACTGGGGGAGGCAACTGAAGTTCCCAGAAAATGTTGCTGCAACAATCTAAGGCCAAACCTGGTGCTGATCTTGGGAGCCTCCAAGCAGGTCATTCTTTTGGAGCTCACCATTGATTGGGAGGCCAACGAAAGGAAGAGGGCAAAGTACATTGAGCTTGTAGAAGAATGCCAAAGCCCATTGAGGTGAAATGCAGAGGGTTTACAGGTCAGGCATATGCAGGACCTGTAACCCACCTGGAATCACAGTAGACCAAAGTTACACCACAGTGATGTGGATCATGAAGGAGAGCCATGGGTGGGTTGACACTACTTGGACAAATGATCAACCCTGGTTGGATCTCCTAGGTGATAATGTCTGTCTGCTTCTGAAACAACACAAAACAGCCAATGACCCCAGGTGACCTCCTTGAAAATATTATTTTACCAATTTAAAAAGCCAGTTTTAATAAGTATGTTTGGGGTTTGTCATTAAATACAATTTAACTGATCTAAATATCTCCACAGAAAGATTTAAAAATAGTTTAAGTGATTATTTGCATATACAAACCTTATTTGTGTCAGTACAATAAACATGAGTTTATTTAAAGTTGTCAAAAACTGCATCTAATTCAACTGTATTTTAGGTACACATTGATTGTCTCAGCCCTGTGCTGTAATTTCACATTTTATAGAGGGCTTCTTGTGTGCTATGGTATAACTATAAAGCGATGAAAGGGACGAAGATCAAACTAAATTTTAATTTTAATTGTTTTACCCATCAGGAGCATACAGTCATATTTCTTTCAAAAAAATCCTCAAACTTTTAGAGAAGCAGACTTTTACCTATGCCATTGTGAATGATGTTCAGGAACACCCCAGTCAGATGGTGAATGAAATGATCAAGACAGGACAGTAACGAGAAATTATCATTGTGATGCACTCGTGTAATAGTAAAGACCCAGGTGACACAAGGCTATATGTTTAAGTTCAAACATTATAATATGAGAAATGCTTTGTCAGCTCATTTTGCTGGAAGAGAAATAAAGGTGGTACTGTACGGGTAAAAACTGCAGTGGTATTAAAACATTATGCAACTTAAAGACTGAATTCCTGTTTTCAGTCCAGTGTTGACAGTGAACCCAAACACAGCTTTACTGAAATCTGTCATTATATAAAATGCTTTAATGTGACCTGTTTTTAAAGCATTGCAGAGGTGAATATGTAAGCAAACAGGTGGCATCTGGATACGAGAAAAGTTGCCAGGTTGCACACACACAAAATGTCAAGCACATGAATAGACACAAGCTTTCTTGACTACTGCCTGTATGTTGATGTACTGAAATCACATATACATGTAAAGACTTTGTCACTGCATGATACTTATTCTGCTTTTATTGCTTACCTGCAACATTGCTGAATTTGGGCATCAAGTGGGGCATGGTATTGGTACAACATGACTGAAGCAGCTGGAGTAAGTTGCTAAATAAGGATGACAAAGAAGAGGAATGTTTTTAATAGTAGGTTTTCATGCAGTATATCAAAACTATGGATATCAAAAAAATATCTGTTTACCTTGTATGGCAGCAAGCAGTTTAGGAATCTTACTGCTGTACAGAGAAAAGTCCTTGGGGAGACCTTATCGTTTATATCTATCATACAGATGAATTGACTTGTTTACAGTGCTCTGTGGCCTATTTAACAAATGATATTCCTCTTTATGCATAATTAATAATCATTAAATATTAAATTATTCTGCATTGTGATACTGTGATAGTGAGAAAAGTAACTGACAACCACTGATACCACTGCATTATCAGAGAGGATAAAGCCAGCAGCGCTAATACCCTCCAGAAATGTGAAAGTATGTCAAGGACAACTCATGCATGCTTTGTAATCGGCGAAGGAAGCTTATGATCTTTCTTAATGCTCTTAGAAGGCCTTGAGAATGAAAAGTATATCATTTTTGTCAACCGTGTCTTATTATCAGTTTCCTTGTTCAGTTCTTATTACCAGGATTTGTAGAAATGAGTTTTGACCACCACATTAAAAAAAAACATTTCCCTCATTCTATCTCTCTCCACTAATTTCCAAAAAAAAAAACTGCCTCAAATTAGATTGGTTGCTCTTGGTTTGGATAAAAGTTATCTTATCAGTATTTTTATTCTAAATGAATAAAAAACGTGTAAGCTATAACAACATAATATTACATAGTACTCCTCCTTTGAGCAAAAACGTATGAAAAAAATCTAAATACAATATGCAGTAGACATCTTTCACAGTTACTTATCTGACAGGCTAAAAAAAGTTTCAGAAAAACTTTTAAAAACTTCTTTGTATGGACAGAGGGCTGCAGATTCTGCCCCCTGTATTTACAATTAATATGGGATATTTTAAGATCCAGTATGAGGAACAACATGAGAAATGACTACAACAAGAACTCTGTCAGTTTTCATATGGGAACCTGAATTGTTCCAGGGCAGACATGAAAATTGTTAACTTTTAAGAGCTACTATAAGGTCATTTTATCTAGTATAAAAAAAAGCAACCAGGTAAAAATGGACCTACAACACGTGTCTTTGATGGGTGTTGATTATTCTACTAAATCTGTGGCTACAAGCCTTAGCAGCATGAATTTATTTTTAATGATTTAGTTTTTAATGTTTAAATGTTCAATATAATCAATATAAAAGAAAATTTCGGTACAAATTATGCAGAATATATTTATTTTATTTTACATTCTATTCTTACCACTGGGTTTCCATGGATATGGTGCAGCTCATTATGATGCTGCCTTCAGAAACACGCCATTGTAACGTAGTGATGACGTAGATTCGTAGTAGGATGAATGAGACACAGCACGACTGAATCTTAAACCTGACAAGCAGAGCACGACACAGCTGGACCATGCGAAGCGGGTTTTTGTTCTGACAGTGAATGATTTACTGACTTTGAACAAGAAACGGGGGGAAAAAACCACTAAACTTCATCATCTTGAAAGCACAATGGCACGAGGAGAGGGCGCCGAACAGTATTCCGCTACTCTGTTATCAGTTAAACCTATAAATACAGAGGTAAAGACAGCACCGGTGAGTCAAAGCATATTTGTTTAATTTTAATCGAGCTAACTGTATTACGCTGTGTGTATTTGATTCTTCTATTTAATCAAGAGAGTGTCACGTAGGCTACGACAAATTGAGTTACTTCCTCTCAATATCTCCTCTGTGTCCTCGAGATTTGAATTTCACCCGGCTTGCAATCTGTAGAACAGCTGCTGCTCAGGCCAGCTCACCGGGTTTAAAGAGNTACTGCTGCAGAAAGAAGCCGTGATGGAGCTCCTTCAGAGATGCATGATTCATTTGATTTGGGAGTCAGAATATGTATTTTCGTCAGTGGGATTGGTCATGTATGAAAGCATTTCAACCATTTCAACCAGCTTCTTTGAGTTGGTGTGCGGTGACTTTAATGTGTATCAGAGCATTATCACGATTTAAGTTTGAAACTT
>JANJYQ010300140.1:0-16711 GCA_024605255.1 Rastrelliger kanagurta | reverse complement strand
ATTTGTAAAAAACCAAGTCAAAAAATACTTTGTCTTGCAGTGAAATAAATTACTTTGCTGGAGTCCTACTTAATACCTCAAAGTTGCCTACAGATTAATTTTCAGCACTTATTAAATCTATATATTACATAGAAAACTTACATAAGGCAATTAGGACTTAAGCTCACAAAATCGTTATTATGTCAGTATGTGTTTGGTGGCTGTAAACATCACATTTTTGGTATTTACATGTCAAATTTCTTGTATGTTATTTGTATGTTATTTGTGCTCAGTGTCTTGGGTCGGTATTTCAAAATCAGAAAAATAAATTAGAAATAAACCAGGCTTTTCACAGCAAGCTGCCTTTTCTGAGCTGCACTTTATGAAACACTCCTCAGATATGGTGGCTCTAAGTGTAATGGATATGATGCAGTGCAAACTGTTCACTGAGAATGCATTTATTAGTAAGCATATATCTTATAACTGCTAACATTTTACAAGGAGTCCTCCAAATAAGTACCAGTGTTTCATTTTGTATTTGTGAATGGGTTTGACAGAACTATCAAAATGTAAATGACAAAGGATTTGCAAAATATTTGGATTAAAATGCTTCAGTATGTTTTATTCTTTGTCATAACATTAATTTTAATTAAGTGATGAATTTCACAGTTTAACAATAAATAAAATAATAATAAATAATAGATTGATAAAACCTCTCCAATGATGTATTCCAGCTCTACAGTTTGACCTCTATAATGGATATAATATCTGCCTAAGGGAGACTTCACTAATAGACATTTTTGGTTGCAATTAAAAAATGGTTCCCATGAAAGGCCTGACATGTCCTCTAAGGCAAGAGTCTAAGATTCAGCTCTTTCCTTTTGCCATTAAAGTGGTATTGCAAATGTTCTTAGCACATCAAGGCCAAGACCTCAGATCTCAATATTACATGCACATTATTTAATCCTTGGGCTCTCTGGTAGTACTGACATGTACAATTTCTGTCATTAACGCGTCTGTAAGCTCAGGGATGGACCAGACTCAGAGATCCACTTGAGGTCCAGTTTATTATTTAATGGGCCAGGGGAAGTAAGGTTCATCAGGCCCTTAAATGTTTCTATAAAAGTGGTTTGCAGAGGAGCATGTTATGGCTCTATAGCTGGTCTGATCGATCACATTAGGGCCAAGGAAGTAGCAAGAAGTGACAGCCCAGAAACATTTCAATACTGACACAGTCTGTCTGAGAGCTTTAGGCACTCTTCTGAAAATAAAAAATGCTTTATATCAGTCCTGTAAATGGGTGTGATTAGTCATAAAGGAGTTTATTGTGCAGAGACTGGAAGCAAATTAGAGGTGATAGTGGGACAGAATCAATGCTGTTTACCTCTTGGAAGTGTGAGCATATCCATCAGCAGCACTGAAGATGGCCGAGGATCTCTTTTTCAACTGGTTATTGACAGTTTGAGGAGGAACTGAGGAGGGAACATTTTAGGACAAAGCATCTATTTACCTGCTATTGACGAGTAACCAAGGCTTTCAGCGGCAGCACATTGGCTCCATGGTTAGCACTGTGTCCTCACAGCAAGGAGGTCCTGGGTATGAACCCTGTTCCCAGGTCCTTTCTGTGTGCAGCTTACATGCTCTCCCATTGTTGTGTGGTTTCTGCCAGATGCACCAATTTGTTCCTTCCATCAAACATCTTTATGTTGTAAGGGTTAGTAGTCTGCATTGTGGCTGCCCACTGCATTTGACCTATCCTGTATACACACAGTAGGACCAGAGGATCCATTTCCCCATGGGGATCAATATTGTACTTGTTCTTCTTAAAATGAGTAATTAGTGCACCACACACAGCTGCTTAAACAAGCTATATAGGCAGTTCAGAGAAATGTATACAGTCGCTTTCCCCCTTTCTTAAGGCAGATGTTACCTGTACAGTGTCTGATCCACTCTCCACAGACAACAAATTAGGCTTCACAACAGTTTTTACTGTTTGCTGGTTTGGTTCTTATTGAACACTGATGTGACATTTGAAAAAGAGAGCTCTGATTGCTAACAGAGCACATTAATAGGTTTCCAGTTCAGGTTTAAAAATCTAACATAGATGTTGACATTATAAGAATGATGTGTTTGTTATATCTTTACTTTGGTTATCCTAAACAAACATTAACTTTAAAACTGTATAATAATATTTATGACCAAATTTATTATAATCACATGATCAAATGTTGATGTTTGACCAAGTCATGGTAATGTTTCATCATTCAGCACGATTACCTCACATCTAGTGAGATATTTATAAATGTATTAATATAATGAGTTGAACCAAAAATATATATTATACACACACACACTGGGGCTCTTTGTTCAGTGGATCAGTTAATAATAATGCAATAGTGGATCTAAGAGGGAAGGTCATGAATAGAGCAACCACATAAAATTACACTCAGATGACTATATAGAAGATGCATTTGTAGAGTCATTAACATAATGTACAGCCTGTATGCCTTTATTTCAATGGCAACAGAGCTTATATATATTGGGGCCATATACAACAATCACTCTTGTATAGCTTTATTCAAGAATAGCGATATGATCCTCATGATACTTTGAATCTATCCATGTTCAAAAGGAAGCATGTGTCTTAACAGCACCTGTGGCTACTAAATCGGTGTTTGCTGTGCCTCAAATGTTTTGTTTGGTTGTGCGTTGTCAGCAGTGGCTGGAGAATTCAGCAAACAAGTCAATCACAAGGAAAGTCACACACTGGGAGTCAGACGACATTAAGGAAATAATAGCATAACTTCCAGCAAAGAGGTGAGCTGGCCTAGTTTTAGCAGTAGCCACGCTGCGTCTCAGAGGACTCGATTCTCCTCCAGAGGAAGGTGACTTTGTCCTTGATGGAAGGCACCAGTTGCCTCTTCAGCACAACATCAGGTTTTCCTTCAGACAGGCTGATATGATGCAAACCCCAACTATTGTCTAGTCTGAAGATGCTTTCAGTAATGATCTGTAAAATACAGTGGTAGAAGATGTATTCAGATTTTGTACTTAAGTAAATCCTTTTGAAACCTGCATTCTTTTTTGGGACGGCAGAAATAAGTTGTGAACACAGCATTGCCATATCACCTTTTAAGCTGACAAAGTAAACCTGTTGGCAAACAATTGCTTATTTATACATATAGGAATTATGGAGCAACATTGTCATTCATTTGGAGTCCAATATTCTCACTCTTTTAAGTTTAATGTTTTTGGCTTCGACCAACTCCTGAGGGAAATATCTGATACTTTAGCTGTTAAATGTTCGATTATGTTCACCAGTTAGTTGTAAACTGTGACTGCCATCGTGTTACTATGGTAGCATACAGGGGTTTTTAAAGCATTTTTCACTGCTGCAGCCAAACAGTGAAAGTGCACTAAATTAGTAACACTGCAGCCTGGACATAGGAATTTGGGTGGTGGTCCTTTGCACCCTATTCAAAGCCACCATTACAATAGTAAAAATGTAAGCAATGGATTTAACGAAATGTTATGTAATCTGGAATTAGGATTAGGATTCACATTTTGAAAAGTCACTCTGAAACATTAAAAAGTCAGTCAGAGGCTGCATTTTTGACAAACTCATGGAGATTATGTAAAATCTGCTAGTGACAGTCATTTCACTCAACATAATCAATGGCTGGTATTAAAATAAGAAGCCAGTTTGAAATCAAGAACTGATAGTTTTTAAAGTTTTGAGTGACACATTGGCCATCAATTCAAGCTGCCATGTAAGAACATAGCAACAGAATCAAATGGGCAGGAAGCTTAACGAAAAGTCAATTATAAGTTATAAGAGGTTGGTATCTCCTGCTTAACGTAACATGTATTAATAAAATGTGAGACAACGGCACTGTTTTTTGTTAGTTGGCAACATTACTGGGAGATGATTATTTTTATGCTGTTGAGTAATTCATGAAACTATTTCTCATAGGAAAATTCATTTAACAAATTCATCAGATTGAATTCTCAGGAGAGTCTTGTGCGTCATGTGTCAAGCTATCTTCAGATTTTCCATGTTGTTTTTTGGGTGTCTATTGTAAACAGTTGTTTAGATACTGAATCATTTGGCAAATGTAATTTCCAAGTATCATTTGACGGCAGTTTATTTTAATAATTGACCAGACCAGACAACACACAGTCATAGATCTTCAAGAGTTCTGCAAATGAATGAATAGAGCATGACATGGGGAAGTTATCCCTGGATTTTTCTGTGCAGATAATGATTCTCATCTTTAATGATGATCTTGTAAGGTCAAGATTAAAGTGAAACCCCGAACCCAGTTCGAATCCTGACCAGAGGTCCTTTACTGCACCTCACACAACCCCTCTCTCTACCATGATTTCCTGTCTATTTACTTTGAAATAAAGGTGTCTGTACCAAAAAAACACAATAATGACACAAACAAGATCAGGTAAGAAATCAAAGTCCACAAAGTTTATTGCAGTAAACAGAGGAAGGTCAGAATCCTAAGGTCATTTGGATGGAAATGTTCAAGAGCTAGGTAGAAAGTGCTGGGATCCTTAGCATAATGCAAAAGACCATATAGCAAGGAAATATAGTGGAGATGGACTTCTATATATTCTGAGGGACTAATGAGGCAGTGAGCTGCAAGTGGGGAAATGGGCAGGGAAAACCAGGTGAAAAGAACGAGATGATAGCATGGCATCAAGGAGTGACAGAATCTGAAATGAAAGAGGAATTAGCAACCATGAAAACAAATGAGTAGACTGAATGGATGAAGTATAAATACAAGGAGATCAAGAAGAATTCATGACAGATGTGAAACCCCAGTGTCTCCAATTAAGAAGAAAGAGAGAGAGGGAGAAAGAGAGCAGAGGTGGACTCTGCTACATTACTCTGCTTTCCAGTCCCTAACGTATCCCTGAGAAATAGAAAACAACACAATTAAATTATGACACCTGACACCTAGACCTCACATCAGTGTGAATCATAATGGACTAACTGCTGAAAGTGAGATCTTGTCAGACGATTAATGTGATCACACACATTAGCGCCTTTCCAACATGACATTTCTGATGGGGTTTTTTCTATTCTTGATAAAGACCCCCAGGTCAGACATGTATAGAAACTGTGCATAGCTGAAGGTTAAAAAGGAAGAAAAAAATACAATGAACCAATATGTCTCCATGTGGTATCTATCAAGTCGTCGTCTCAGTACAAGTGCATACCCTCAGCAGGTAGCCAATTGCTTACAAGCTGGAGCAGCACTCTCTTTCCGTTTCTACTGTGCACCCACTGAGTTTTCAGACAAACTAAAAAGCTCTAAAAGCTCCAACAGAAAACCTCTCCTTGACAGATGTGTTGTCAAGTTGAGGTCTTATTTTCAAACAAATTTACAATATACTACTAATTTGCAATACTTGGATTTTGAAATTTAACGTTGTGCCGTGTTTTCAGATATTTGTAATACAAATTAAAAATGAGCCCAGTCTCTTCCAGATGAAATGCTGCAGCACACATGAGGTAAACCTATTAATGTTTCCTGTAGCAGAAATAGCTAGGGTGGAATGAGTTAATGAAAAATATTATAGTGAGCATGAGAAGCTGTAAACACTGCTCTGAATACTCCGTTTCCAGTATTTTTTTCTACTTTAAGTCAAATCCGACGTTGGCATGTGACAGATTCCTTTTTATGTTCATCTGCTCCACTCTAATGGCATTTTTTCATTGTTTTATGGCTAGTGCACTGAACCATGACTTGAGTCAAGCCGGTACACTGTGAATGTTTTTCCAT
This sequence comes from Rastrelliger kanagurta, assembly GCA_024605255.1. Classification (NCBI taxonomy): domain Eukaryota; kingdom Metazoa; phylum Chordata; class Actinopteri; order Scombriformes; family Scombridae; genus Rastrelliger; species Rastrelliger kanagurta. Next base: position 10,934 of record JANJYQ010300140.1, on the reverse strand, counting down.
TACAAGTAGTTTACCTGTTGGAGGTGTGCTAGTTGTCTTCATCAAACATCCCTGTTTCCTCTTCTGCATTCTTATTAAGAGACAGAGAATGAACTGAGGGTCAGTATATATATATATATATATATATATATATTTAACTGTCATGCAAATCATGCAAATATGCTCTAGTGGAGTGCTAGAATACAAATATAGAGCTGGAGATGAGCATAATAGGTCCCTTTTTGTTTTGTTTTTTTAAAGGAGGACTCCTGGATTTGTCTGCATTGCATATCAGTTTTTTGATGTTCTATTAAAAATAAATCACTTAAGATTTCTCTCTTATTTCATTTTTCTAACATCAGCATAGGTATTTCAGCCTGCCTCCTATGGTGCCACTGCCAACTGTACAGGTTTCCCACAGAACGTAACCACTAACTGTTTTTTTTTTTTTTTTTTGGCTGAAACATGCTGTGGCTGGTAATGAATTTTTTCATATGGGTGTGGGCAGAGAAGCTTACACAGTTTTACAAGCAGGGGTGCTAGAATTTCTGCCTCCTATGACAAGATGTCACATTGGATCCCTCCACTCTGTTATCACAGAACAGTAGAGTATCACCTCAACTGTACCCTCCACCTTGGGGTCCTATTAAGAATACTTGGTGCATTTTCTTGAGACCCACTACCAGTGCCACAAATTAAAAGACTTCCAACACCATTGAAAACAGCTGCCTGGAGCGGCGCCTCCCCGCTGAGTGGTTGAAGGAGCTCTCAATCAAGTGATGGAGGGGAGTTGTGACCATGTATATTTTAATGTGTAACCAATCCAATACCTAATAAGTAACTTTATTTGCTAATAGATTGCTAGCTGGCTTCACCAGCTGAGCTTCATCAGGTGCCACTTGTAGTTCAGCTAAAAAATAATTGGGCATATAGCGTAAAATACTAGCTGGTGTTTCACTGAGAGAAACACCTTTTTATTCTGCCAACAAGTTACTATTCTCGATTTCTCTGACACACATATCTATTCTTTTTGATGCACTCCTCTTGCTTTTAAAATAAGTCTTGAATGCTGTTTGGCTGGTATTTGTAGATCATGACTAGATCTATAAATCATTGTCTTGCAGGGTTATGTTCAGGCTAACTGTGCACTCACCCACACAGATGTTTTCAGTTACACTGGTGGATGAGACTTTTTCAATTATAAGAGGCTAGCAAACTCACTATTATAGTGTGGTGACAGTATGTTGGCCTGTCCTAACTAAGGTGTAATGGTAAAGTAAGGGGGTGTCAATAAAGCATGATCTGTACATGTGCACACAGTCCTGAGAAGATGTCCAATCAGAATCAATCAAGATAAGTGAAAAGCTATGTGGAGGTTTAAGGTCTTTCATCCTACTAAAACAGCAGGCTCTATATGCCCACTAAACAACAAAGCTACTGATTAAAGACAAAATCAGTGCACTGAACATAAAAAGTTTGATATCAGATACCGTAGCTGAAATGCTTACTTTGAGAAAAAAAAATACATAAAGTCCTTTTCTCATTTTCATCTCTCATCCTCAAACACAGCATCTGTTGCACTAGTAAGGGTTTCAAGTTAGTAAGAACCTAGATTGCCTTATGTTGACAATCATAGATTTCACATTCACTTCTCCCTTTATCTTTCTCCAGTACATACAGTGTCACTCATACAAACACGTTTTTGAAGGAGGTCACATTACAGTGCTGCTCTGCTTGAGATTTATGCTGTCTCTCTTTTTACTTGTGCTGTAGGTCAAAGTGATGACCAACCAGTTGAAAATCTGTCCATTTCAGGATAGTGCTGATGAAAAATATCATATACTACAGTACTAGAAATATAAATGATTTCCTTAGTTAACAGCTGCCCAAATTCATGAGAAAAAATGCACAGATGTCTTGGATTCATTCTGGATTAATTATCTTTCATGAAAAGATAAAAATAAACATACACGGTATTATTGTATGCATCATCCTTTAATTGATTTGAAAATTTCGCCACTATGAGGGAGCTGAAAATGGGGTTGTGTAGTTGTAGGCTGAAGAATCATTGATTCAAAGACGAGTTTCCACATTTTCAGCATTTTCAATAAATGTTGAACTTTGAGCTACAGTAGTAAGTCTTTGTTTCCAAATGAGCACGAATTACATTTCAGTACTAAAAACACACACAGTGCACACACGCACACCTAGCACATCACACCTACGCATTATTCCCACATTATAACAGTGGGTGCTTTGTTATCGACATGAGGCTCGATTCAAGCAGTAAATCCAAGTAATTCAGAGGCAGCACAAAACAAGTGCAACACATTTAATTGCTGTATGGTATGGTGTCACTATAAGAAACCAGAATAATTTCTGTTATTTAAAGGCCCCCTCAAAGATGAAAATAACACGGCTGCAACAGAGAACAAAAAGTACTTTGAAAGCAATATAGTTCTTGACATAGTAGCATTTTACAGAGTTCGATACAGCAGTACAGACCAACTAATTCTTTATTCTGTGATATGAAAAAAAGCATTTTTTAAGAATTAATGGCCTCCTGTATCCTATAAAAGTATAGCTGGAGATGCCAGCTCCTACTGCTGTATATCCTGTCTTGTAAAATTTTATACAGTATTCAATTCCCTGTAATCACCAGCAGCAGTATAGAAGATAGGTGTTACATTCCAGCTAAAAATGCATTTTGGGACATCTTCCTTATTAAATTTATTACACCCCAAAAATTATTATTATTGACCTAGTTTAAACCCATTATAACATTTTCCAATGCATCCAGTAATTAAATATTTAGAAAAATAACATCCACTGTCAGACTAGCGTACCCAATGCAGAAGTTATATACTTGAGGAAATTTTCAAAATGTGGCCATGCCCTCAATGGTAAATTCTAGTTACATGATAATTTTCCATTTGTTTTGTTTTGTATTGAAACGACTGACATCTAGACAGTCTTTAACCCTAAAGTTGACAAGTTGTACTGAATGATAATAACAGGGATAACAAGGTTTTTTTTTACACTCTATATAATTTCCACTGGAACTGTTTTAGTGACAGAATCCATTACTCATTGGTTTAATGTGCTAAAGAGTCTCATTTTATTTTGTACAAACAATAGAAGAGACAAGACTACACAGGAAAAGAAAAGCAATCCTTTTGCTCCAGTGGTCCATGGTAGAGAGACGATTCCTCCAGGTAGATTTTTTTAGTTCAGCTGAGCTGCATTGATTTGGCAGCATCGGGTGGATGTCACACATACACTGAACAATGCTCAATGACTTTGCTATCCTATTCCCATTTAAATTGCCTCTACGTTTCCTTTCTGACACCTGTTTAAATCAATGCCTTCCTCTGCAAGTCATGGGCTGAATGTACTAAGGCGCACACCAGCCGCCTCTCAAATCCACTAAAATCAACACAATAATTGAAATATTTTCAAGCTGATTACACCGAAGCCCAGGGCTTGGCTGGTTGCTAAGAGTACGCTCCCTAGTTGCTAGGGGGAGTAAATCATCTTGCATTATTTGATTTTTGTTACTGATATGAAACTGCTAGTCCCTCGATTAAATGTCTCACAGTCAAACACCTAGGGGATGGACAGGAGAGAAAAAATAAAATAGTCACTGCAAACCTGTAAAATAGCATCTCTAACTTCTCTTTTCCATGGGGCTTCAACACAAATCTATCTGCTTGTTTATGTTTGTTCCTGCTGAAATAAACAGAGCTCGGGTTCCACTCTCATTGAGGAAAAACAGAAAAGACAGCAAAATATCCAGAAATCCCATATCACACTTAGGTTTGGTAAGATCATGAGTAATCTATCTGTCCCTCAAAACAGATTGCACAGTCGAAACCATGATTTTTTTTTAGCAGCAATCTCAGTGAGATTTGAGCAGACAATCTTGTAAATAATAGTCAGTCAAACACAAAAAGGAAAACAGTGACTGAATAACAAACTGTCAAACAAGATTTAGGGATAAATCATGTTGACATGCATATAGGAGTGTCACAATTTATTTAAGATCTTTTTCTTTTCTTTGAGACATATATTTCAGTCAGTATAATTAATATGGTTTTGTATTTAGCAGAAATGTTTGCTTTAAGTATGACTGAGGAACCTATAATTTCCTAACCAAAGCATCTCAAGCTCTAACACATTTATTTCCCTCCTTCAGCCTGAAAGGAAAAGGGCCACAGTCTACTACACTGCACTCTTGGATCTGATGCTCGCTGATTACAACTGGACCTTCACTTCATTACATTTAATATTAATACTGCATTGAGGAGGATTTTCTCCAAAGACTTGTCAGACATTCAGGGCTGCTCCAGTCGGCCTTGTCAAATGAGATCAGTGCTCACCATAATGGTGAGGTCAAGTGGAGGGGCAGCCTCTCAACTCCATAACAGCCTGACAGCGAGCATTATATTATGGCCTCTAAGTATAGTGCACATAGACATACATAGTCCTACATATTATAAACTACAGATGCTGCTTGACACATATCCTAGGTGTGCCATATCGTTAAAAAATGTGCCAAAGTAATCCTCCAAATGGGTGTCAGTTGAATTACTTAATCTACTTATGCAACATTAGATTCTATCTATCAAAGGACTAAACTCCCGTGAAGAGAATACAAGTCATTTAACAATATTCCTTGACCCCGGCTATGAGCTGGTCCCTGATTTTGTCATGCTGTGGCCAATAGGAAAAAACTGTCTGACAGCTCCACTAATGGGGGGTGAGCAGTGATCAGGGCCTGGCTGCTAAATAAACGCCTAACCACAGACCAGAGTCCCTTCATTAGCCGGCCGTCAGGTCTGGCTCGCGGTTGGATCGATAAAGCAGTCTTCTTTTATTTACCAACTAGCACATTTCTAGTAGCTGAGTTGTCTTTAAACTGTGCCGCTGTTTAACTGCTTTATTCAGCCTCTGTATGAGACCATCTGGTCCCCTGTCCTGTAAGTCTCTTCTAAAGCCCAGGCCTGACAAGCAAGAGATATGTCAATGCAGTCCTCAGCACAAAGCAACATCTGCCATGCCTGACGCCCACTATTGTATGGCCATTTAATCTGTCCCCCTCCTCCCCTTAACGGCACACAACAGTTCCTGGTATTATGTTTTGCCACTCAATTAGCATTATCATCCCGCTGAAATAGAAGCCAATTTACCTTTAATGACGTGATTGTTAGATGAGTGACAGCAGTCGGTGCTGCCACTATCGCTAGATAAACGGAGGCCTGCCCCTGTTTTCCTGACTGGTCGTGCTGAGGGCTGGGAAGTCAGAGCCAGCCAATCACGATGGCCTGACTTCACCCCTTCACCACCAACATTGTTTCCTCCAGTTCATAGAGGCAGTGTGCTGGAAAATTGAGTCCAGATTCATTAGGTTTTCAGTGTGCCGCTCGAGTCAGTTAAATTGATACATTTCCTAACAAAATTGAAGTGCTTTTGTGGTGCCTGCGGATGGCTGGTGACCCCACTCGGCCCACTGAGCAGCCGAAGCAAGCTGATGGATCCATTAGACCGCTTAGACTGCTTATTCCTCTCTCTCCATCTCTGACTGACACTGTAAATCTGAACCAATTTCAGACTCTAATCACCATTACAAACCCCTTCCACTGTCCATTTGTTACTCTGCAATTCGAATACACTACCTAGATTGGTTCAGAAATACGAGTTTAGAGGGGCCCTCCTGCTTTCCCATGGTTAAATGGCTCATGACTGGTCCCTTTTCTCAGCTGAAGCAGAAAAGCAGTGGCTACTGGAGAGAGGAAAAAAAAAAAAAACGGGGGGAGCGGAAATAACATCTAGTGAAACAAAGGGCCTTGAACAATTCCCAAAAGATAAACTGGAATTAAGAAATGTGATAGATAAATGAATAAATACGAGGGGAAAAATAGAGAGTGTGAAATTCAGTGAGATGACAGACAGGCCTCAAGGCCACACTGCCGGCTGTGGTAGAAGGGTGTCCCTTGAATAACAATCACTGTTACACCTCCAAAACATTTCCTCATCCACTAGCCATTTTTACCCAAGCTTTTATCTGCTCAGTCAACCGCACAGCACTAGCGAAGCGGCTGGAGGATATTATTTCCCTGTTGGCCCCAGTCATAAAACTCTGCTTAATATGCACTCTATAATTTAAGAAACTTGAATTATAACCGGAATACACCTTGCTTTATATTATCTATCTAACCTTCAACTTTGTTCAACTTTGAATTAGTGACTCTGAACATTTACACATAACAGGTAAAAAAAATGCTCAAAAAAGTCTGAAAGTAAAGCCTCACATGCATTATTTATGCCCTTAAATCATAGCAGTTCAATTGAAGGGCTTATATTGAAAACCAGAGAGCTCACCCGTCAGTCTCTACATCTAATTAACTGCTGCACCTCATATCCTCTAAGTGCAGTGGAAACACATTTTAATTGATATTGAGATGTTTATGCCCTTAGAAAGTAATTAAGATTTTCAATTAATCCTGTCTTATTTCTGGACATCTTGGTTCTGTGTCCTTGAGCGTCCAGCGATTAATTCCCCAAACCTCCTCCAAATGAGGGAACTTCAATTACTTTGCACTGAATCGCAGCCCTGTGAGTGACCTCATCCGAGGCTGCATCATCATTTAAATTAAAGGCAATACAAACCCAATTAAATCATATAAGGGTGGAGAAATCACCTCTACAGTATGTAACTGAATAGTTGTGCAGTATATCCCACATAGGTGCTGGTGAACTGGGGAGTATCTTTATTGCCTCCTAAGGGTCAGAGGAGGATGGTGGGTATAAAGAAACAGCTGCTTTTAACTTATCAATAGCTCTACAACAATCAATTAAAGCATCTTTTTAAACAGAAATTTGTGTTCCTCTTGGGATCAGAAAAGCAGTATGCACAGATTACGCTGACCTCTTCCCACTCCTACGTGTCTCCATTTGCTTGTTTACAACATTACTGGACATCCACACAAGCACCACTCTGCACTCCACTATAAAATGTTTGCACAGACAGATACAAAAAAAGGAGATGAAGACTTTATCAATCAACTCTTCCCAGATACAACCCCTTGTTTCCTCTTCCCAGATACAACCCTCACTGATATGGGTAAAAGGTAAGGCCTGATATGAAAACATAATCCATCTTGTACAGTATTTTTACACCATTGGAATTATATCTTCCCAAACCTCAAATGTGTGCATACAATATGACAACACTCTGACTGTCCAAACCTCTATTGTCATGCCAAGAATAAATAATAATTTCTCCTTGCTGCCCTTGCAGTGCTGTTTTGCTCACACATAGAATCACCTGCCCATCTAGGCAACAAAAAGCCTGCTTGGGGATTATGGTGACATAATCTTAGCAGTGGCCTGTGAGTCGGGGGCTGAATGGGTTTGAACCCTCTATGCCATGCTGAGATAACATTTGTCACCAGGGTTCCTGGGCGCCCTATTCATAGATTAGTGGACTGTCGCCTTTTCAGAATGTGAAATGGCTTTGGCACTGCTGCATGTTTATTTTCAAAAACCTGAGCCTCCGAGGATGAGGAGAGCATCTTGTCCTTTTCTTGAGAGCAACCACCGCTTGGCCTCACACAAGCGCATGGAAATCAGCGGCCTGTGTTGTCTATGTGAATTGTTGAGGATGGCTGAGGAGTACAGTTACATCTTGTTGTTGCTCAGCGGTTCTCATGAGATGATACATGATCTGTCTGAAAGTGTTAACACTGCATGTGTTTCTAAGCTAAACCAGCCTGAGTTTTCTTTTGTTTGCCTTTCCTTTTCTTTTTTTTTGTTCTTTAAACCCAGAACCACTGTTAATGTGAAAAAGGATCAATAACACTCAAAGCTCTGTTAAAGAAATAGTTTGACATTTTTGGAAGCACAGTGAATTTCTTTCTTGTTGAGAATTAAATGAGAAGATTCATTGCACTTTCATCTCTGTATGTAAAAAATTAAGTTACAGCTTGTAGCCTGTTTGCTTAGCTTAGCATAAAATAGTGGAAACAGGAGGATATCCACATACAAGCACCTCTAAGGCTCACTAATTAAAATGTTGTGTTGTTTGTTTGTGCAGAGAGTGTAGAATGTGTAGAAACAAAAATTCGGTCAGACTATGTGGCTGGGACCGATATTCTCCCTGTTGGTTGCATGGCAACCTGTGTCCAGTTGAAGAATAACCACATGTAAAATATCATTATATTATTGTTTTTAAACTTTTGTACAGATTAAACAACTAAGATATAATACTATATTGAGTGAGATAGATCTGATTTTGTTACTGTTGTACAGTTCTCTCTTTATGCTATGCTAAGCTAAGTGTCTTGTAGCTATGGTTCATACTTAGTGTGGAAAAAGTCGTAATAAAAGCGTATTTCCCAAAATGTCGAACTATTCCTTTAAGCCATGAGCTTCACATTTTCTAGGTGTCAACCGATATCAAGTCAGCGTGAGCCGTGAGTGATTGGTTATTTATTTATTTCTTCATTTATTGAAATTCATTCAGAACAGAAGATTTGAGGACGTTCACTGCCACAAACATGTCCTGCTGTCCTTTTCTGAACATCCACAGTGTATTATTTGAGCACGCTTCAAGGGATCTTTAATCAGCCCAAGCGGTCCCCACAGTTAGCATTTATAGAGAATCTTTGCATCACAAAAGGGTGGGATGTGTAAATGAGATGTGACATTTTATTTGTGCGGGGCTATACAGCAAATAAATAAATATCAGGCCATGACAGACAGAGACTGCTGGGAAAATCTCCTCTACATTGCACTCACTGGTTAACTGTCACACCATTAAATTGTCTTTCACGTTGACATGTTGCCTTCCGATTGGTTAGCAGATGTAAAAAGAGGGGAACACTTGCCAAACAGTTTCCAAGAGCATGAAATTGATATTGTGAATCATATATGACAGTGACTCTTCTGCCCTATAATTGATCTACATTAAGGCTACAAGGCTACAGTCTGTGATTGGAAAGCGGGGCACATCATGAGGCTCTGTGTATCCCCGGCTGGCAGCCAGAGGAGTTTATTCTTGCACTGGAAAGATTACATCTTCAATTTTACCTGGGGTGTATAGACCTCAGTGGGCCAGCAGATATCTCTCTATAAGTGGGACCTTACTTATTGCTCTTTCAAGTGGTAGATCTATCCATTCACTCTAATTAAATTGAGCTTTTTAATCTGGTTCTTCTAATCCAGAGTCAAGTGTGTTGGGACTTGGATGATGTGATTTGAAAGGGAATACTCTTGATTCACTGAAACACTGTTATCTCTTCTCCACTATTGAAATAAATTTGAAAATGAGGTTTGTGCACTTAAGCACCTCACACTCAGATGACCTGAGCCGGGTGCTTTGGTGTACAGTGTGTTCCAAGTAAGGCAGAAGGATATAATGGAAAGTAAAAGCCCTCAATCAGCACCTGACATCTTTTTTAACTGAAATGAAATTACAGGGGGGTGATGGTGGGGGGGAGCGGAAAACAACAGATGTCAGTGGAGCTTGTGAATTACATCGCTTTTAAAAATGCATTTAGTCATTAATTTTGCCAAACAAACGTCGCCTTATCATGTTGAATCATATGTGCCAGATTTCCAAAAAATGAAAAAAAAATTGAAATTCCTGGCCAGCCAGTGAGAAACAGTGCCAAATCCTTCAGGGAGAGAGTGTTGAGGGGGGGAAGGGGGGGCAAATTAAAAAAAGTAAATAAATAAATAAATGAGTCAGATCTGAATGTTGAAGATGACCTCTCCTACAATCCCAGGGCCTGTCTGGCTAGAAGTCAGCCCTCCATCTCAAAAGCAGCAAAGCATCCACCCTCCACTATATAACCTCTCTGCTGAGGGAATTCATGCAGTTTGGTCTTTAAGATCCAGATCAGGACGAGGCTTGATAAAGCTTGTTCTAGCTGGGTATCCAGAGATAGAGGTCTTACCTATGAGTCATTTTCAGCATGATCACCCTTATCTGTGTTGAGCTGGGCTCCCCCGGCTCCTCTGAGGCCCTGTGTTTAACCCTGGCCCTAACATGGCTTCACCACACAAAAAAAGGAGACAAAAAAATACTCTCAGCCAACGATGCTTGTTTGTCAGGGATTAAAGGTATTTTCCCTGCCTCTGTCACAGCATCCTTATTTGGCAACAGCAGCTCTCTAATTCAGGTCATGGTGCCATCGCGCTCATCAACAAACTGTAGGCCATTTTCCAAGTTACACTGGCTGACGTAAACCTGTGCAAACCAAGTTGAACAAATATCAGTGATGCCCAACTGCCCCAGTGAGGAAAATAAAATGATAAAAATTGAAAAATAAAAACTTTAATGGTAGATATTCAGCTCTGATATCTGTAAAAATCATGAGAATGAAAAAAAAATGGGGTAGAGATCAAAGCTGTGGGAGAAATTTTGCAGGGATACGACTGAAAAGAAAGGAACAATGAATATATTTTAGGCAATTACCTCAGAGAGCAGAGTTCCATAATTTATGTCTGCCAAGATAAAAGTAATCCACAACACAGAAACTAAAGAGCTGATCTCATAATGGATATTTTAATCAAGTCCCTTGAAAAGAAAGAAGAGCCTATTAAATTCCAATTTTAATTTATGAATAAAGAAATGATTTTGCACCTCAGTGAAATTACCAAAGGCATCCTGCAAGATGTTGTGCTGGATTACACATTAAACTTAAAAAAAAATGCTAAAATTACTTTGTAAGGAAAGTCAAGGTTTTAAACATTTTTTTAATAAAGAAATATATATTTATTGACCCATTTTGTAACATTCTGCTATCGTTGTTATGCAAGAAGGAAATGTGCAATGACATGCAGCTTGTGAAATGTTTTCCAAAAAGGATTTTCATCAATATTTCATGGAGGTTTAAGGCACTCAATAAGACCTTCCATAGGTTGAAGTGTTGTCTCTATGGTAACAATAC